>AWWV01014186.1:0-45133 GCA_001974805.1 Corchorus capsularis
TTGATAGTTCAACAACATTAAAGCAATGCTATTTTCAGGCAAATTACATTCAAACTAAGCCATTAATAAACAAAATTAATGAGATCATAATGAGATCAAACTTCAAAAGGGAAGAAAACAGTGATTATAATAATCACATGATGAGAAACAGAAATAGAAAGGAAAATTACCGATTGAGTTTCGTAGAGTCTGAATTTTTGCATACATAGAGAAGTTTGAGAAAGGGAAGAGCTCTCATTATTGTTATTAATATTACAATTTTCTGCTTTGGATAATTCCATGATAAGCTTCTTTTCTTCTCCGTTCTCAGCTTCTGGTTTCAGATCTCCCCCGAGCCACAGGCTCAGGGAATTTATCAAAAGAGCATGCACCAAAGATAGAAATTCTTTTCCCTTCAATCCTTTATTTCCATTAACATTAAAAAAAAATCCAAAACTTAATACAGAATTCCTCTATTCTTGCCAAACCATATAAGACCCTCCTTTGCATATAATGGAACTTGGCTGCTTCAAATACAACATCGTATTCGGAATCAGAAAAAAATAGAACAACGAAATGGGAACGGAAACTAAGAAAACCTGGCTATTTGACCTTTCCTTATTCCAGCTCCGACTATCTTCCCATTCACAAGCAAACCGAACGCGAAAATTCTCTGAGTGTTGTGATCTTTCCAAATCACGACGAGATCAAATCAATTTTTTCTGCAGCGGCTAAATTAAAAAAAAGAATAGAAGGTTTATAAATGAAGAGAAAGATCGAGTTTAAGAGAATTGGAAAAAGGAAAAAATAAAATAGGTTTTCGCAGGTTCGAGAAAAATAAAATAGGTTTTGCGGCAATTTGGAACAAAAGCAAGGAAATAGGGAAGAAAAGAAAAAAGGGCCAAACCATGCGACAAATGCCAAAACAAAAGAAACAGAAATTGAAAAAAGGTGATTTTCAATCAAAATAGATCCTGAAAGCAAGCAAAGCCCAACGCAAGGAAAGAGAGGGTGTAAGAAGATGACAAATTAAAAAGAATCTACAAATTGAAAAAAAAAAATGTATTTTTTTTTCAACCTGGACTGCAACAAACATGAGGAAATACTCACCTGTAGAGACAATAGTAAGACTCGAAACACCAATTAGAGCCCCCGAATTAATCGGAATCCACAAAATTAAAAGATGAAGAACCAAAAAGTAGGATTATAAGATTCCAAGGTAAATGTAGCTGTTTTGGTGTAGTACACATCAAAATTAGGACACAAAACAGCATGTGCTGAGGCATGTTTCCCAAACTAATACATTGCCTGATCAAATCCAAAAAGCAGTACTATATGAAGAAAGAAGAAGGAAACAGAGGTTAGATTACTTAAAACCAGTGTTGAAAAAACCGGACCGGATCGGTCGGTTGAACCGCGAACCGGTAAAGAAATCGGTTCGATAATTTACAAAGGATTTCAATTGAACCGGTCGGTTGAACCGGAAAAAACCGGGAACTGGTAGAAAAAAGGTTCAACCTCCGGTCCGGTTTTCTCAACATTGCTTAAAACAAAGGAGAATGTCATTTAAAACAAAGAGGGGAGAAGGGAAGAATATTGTGGTTATTTTGTTAAAATTTCCATAAATTTGCATAAAATAAGCCTGCAAAACACACAAACGCCAAGTTGGCTTTTTTGGGTAGCTAAATCATTAAAGCTGAGGAATAGAAATAATCTCCAATCTGTACTTTTTGGGTTTAAATCACCTAAACCATGGAAAACCCAATGTTTGGCCTTTTATTCTGAAAACAGCAAATTAATATCTAAAAAAAGCTACATATTCAACTAAACTCTAATTAAAGATCAAAGTTTGGCAAATGGAATAAATCAAAGCAGCGTTTAAGATGCGTGAATTTGGAGAAAAAACTGTTTTGCAAGTAAAGAGAAATCTACTGGACTTCATATTAAGCATCAAAGGGTCATTAGTTCAGAGCTTAAAATTGTTATACAGCTCATCAAATTACAAATAGTCCTTTAAAAAAAAAAAACTCGAGTTCGACACCAAGTTGAGTTTCAATATTGACTCGGGCTTACCATCAAAGAACTTCAAATGAGAAACTTATAGTTGTCGACAGTTCAAGTTATACATCATTTAAGAGACTACTTAAAACATGTAAAGTAATAATGTTGGCTTTTGGAGAAAAGAAAGAAATAGGTTACCTTATAGAAGCTTCAATAGCTTCAGCTAAGGCTCTATGACCCCCACCAACATCACCCATCAAAATCAAAACTTTCTAGGGGTTTTGTTTTGACTCCATTCAAAGGCAAACATTCAACCTCCAAAACACCACCTTTATCTTCTCCAAATCTGCTGCTATCCTCATAACCAACCTGAACGGATTCATCAGAGTTCAGACCCTAAAAAAAAGTAGAAAATATCTTAGCGAAAGATCAATTAATATACCCACCTAAATGTATTTTAAGGTACTGGAAGAAAATTTCAATTTACCATTTGATAAACCGAGCATGATGTTGATGCAAAAAGTTGTTAAAGAACAAAAAAAAGCATCATTCATAGGAAACAAAGAACCTGTAGTACTTAAGGTTGTGAAGTATAGTACTGAAGTCCTTCATTGAGGATGAATTTCACTTTAAAGTTGTAAGAAAATATACAGTGAAAAATTGTTCTTTTCATGTCAACGTGTGAAGCCATGAGTTTTTTTTTCAATGGAAAATAATAAAAAAACATGAATCAAACTAAAGCATTGCCAAAATTCGCAGAGCTTAATTTAGCAGAAGAGAATATTTTAAGCTACTCTTAGGGTTTAGGGTTCACAAAGTAGTCAAAAGGTATAAATTTTTGCAACTACCAAATAGAAAATCACAGGCATAAATTCTCAGTAACCAAACTCAAGCAATGGATGCATACATACACATCAATAAGATAAAGGAAAACAAACTCAATAAAGAGAATGTAAACATCACCTCTTCAGGGCCATGCTCTTCCAAATTCTTCTGCTCATGTTTATTCAGCAAAGATACCAAACATTAAAAAGCCTTCCATGAAATTCATCCCATTAAAAAGATTTTCTGCAAAAATGATTCAAAAGTCAATAGAACACTGATGAAATCAATGAAAATATTTATTTTATGACTATTTCTTGTGTCCTTTTAATTGACAGCTTAGTAAATAAACAGTACTGAATATAGAAAAAGAAGAAAAACTAAACATGGAGGAAAGGAGAGAAACCAAGTCAATATCCTGTTTATTTGCTAATTCAATTCTTACATAGGCTGTAGAAAAGACACCCTGAATATGTCTCTCTTATTAAGAATTGTTAGCCAGCTGAGTTCAGCTAAGGCTTGTGAAAAGAGAGGTTCAATGAGTCAGCTGAATTCTCTCACGTGTATTGGAAAAAAGTAGGCCATTGAACCAAAACCATCTTTTTCAATGCTCATTAGAAACAGTGAGGTGAGTAAAAGAATTCAGGAATAATTAAGCCAAAGTTCAGATAGTACATGAAAAGTTGCAGAGAGGCCACAAATGGCTAAAAAAAAGAAACAGACAATCATAACTTGATACACTAAACAATGTTGGATTCTCAGAGAATATATCCAAAGGTTTCAATCTTTTCAGCATAAATAGAAGGATTCCTTAAACAAACTAAATGTTTACTTGAGTCAGTTTAAAAAGTCTTCATTATAAGAGAAAGGTTATATCACAAACAATTCCACGACATTCAATGAGCAAGAGGATGTAATGTACCTGGAACAGATCCCTGATAGCCTTCATCATGTTGGTTTAATAAGCTCTTCTGCAAGTTCAAGTTGGTTTCTGAATACCAACCTGCAAAAAAAGTTAATGAAGAAATGTTTCACTATATATGTCTTTAACATGACATGAAATTATTCCATTAACACCAAACCTGAACCGAGAAATTAAACCCTCTAGAGCCAATACCTTGTACAAACCAATCTGAAAAATGTCCATAAGAAAGTACTGACAAATTGCAATAAGTAAATTAAGATGATGAAATCTAAATAAAAAAAATGGAGTCACTAAATTGGAAATAGCTCTAGTCTCTAAAAACTTGGAAGTTAACATATCCAAAGATGATTTTGTAAAACATTTCAAGCTAACACATTAGGGTTTGTTGAAGTTGAAGAATAAAGATGATATTTGAAAGACTTTTCTGGTATGAAAAAAGGCGATGTTCCTAGGAAATCAATCCTAAATCACCATGTAAAGACAGACAATTTCAAGACTTGTTAAGTGACCACCAAATTCCTTGCATGTTTCTAGCTACACTTAGATAGCCTATCACTTTTAGTTTCATGTCTCCAAGACAAATTGCTTAAATTCAGAAAATATGGTTGCATTAAGAAAAAATAATTCAAACAACAATTTACATACTAAATTAAGAAAAACAGAAAACTATCATCCATACTAATATTTTTCAAACATATAGTATACTAAAAAATATGTTTGAAATATGCCAATGTCTTTTTAGTTATACATACACACACACACACACACACACACACACACACATATATATATATATATATATATATATATATTAGAATGCCAATAACTGAAGAAAATATATAAACATATTTGTTAGTATATGTTTGAAATATATACTGCTTTAGGAATTCAGTATATGTGTACTAAAGATATTTTCTTGTCAATCTTTTTCTATATTCAACATAACTCTCTACAATCACAGATTTGAAAGAGAGAAAAAGTAAAGGAGAAGAGGTAACTGACAAATGCCTTACCCGATGGATGAATTTTGTGTAGTAAACAATACTGTAACATGAAACAAAAAAAAAAAGCGAAACTGATTAGATGTAACTCGAGAATTATAACCGGATGCAATAGCAATAGCATTGAATAAACACCATAACTGACTAATCAAGCACATGCTAAACCCCAACAACAAATATTAAAAATAGTAAAAATAAGAGGAAAGAGAGGAGAAAGAGGATGGAGAGAGAGAGAGAGACCTGAAGAGGGAGATCGACTTCAAAGAGAGATGGGTCACGAATGGTGAAGAAGACCCGGATGGAGGCCGATAATCGCAACAACAGCGCAAGTCGAGGTCAAAGGTCGCAATAAAATTGTAGCAGCAAAATGTTGAATGAAGACAGAAAACAAAACGGCATGGAACGAAAGCAAGGAAATAGGGAAGAAAGGAATAAAAGGCCAAACCATGCGACAAATGCCAAAACAAAAGAAACAGACAAATCAGTAGGGTGGGTCAAAAGAATAACACAGATAACAAACCCAACGGAGGGATCGTCGGCAAGGAAGCAGAGCAACCGAAAAGAAAAGGAACGAAGAAGAGGCGAATCCATCAGGAGCGGCCAAACCACAATAAACCCAATAAACTGATCGATTCTATGGCTTCTGTCTAACAGAACAGATGAATCGGAGAATAGTCAGAGGGAAATCGATGAAAGCAAAAATGAGCCAGAGAATAGAGAGTCAGAGGGAAATCGATTAAGGCGCAAAATGGGGGGCCAAAGTCAAAAAGCAGCAGCGCAAAATGGGGCGAAAGTGAAAAAGTAGCAGCTGTAATCGTGGGGAAGAAGTATGTCCAGGATGAATTAGAGCCGGGCTGCGAGACGCGGGTTGCGGGTCGGATGGAACCCGTACACGTGGCAGAATCCCCTTCGCCAATTGACAAGATCTAGCGGCTCTAATTCAATTGCATAACACTGTTCATTTGATTTGGGGATGAATAGTGGATTTAAGAGATCCAACTATTAGTGTTCTTCTTAGATTTCTTAATTTAATGTTAACTATTCATTATTTTGTGAATTATATTTTTAATTATATATTATATTGAAATCATTTATTGATTAGGGTGATTTGATTATTGTTAATGTATAATTATTGATCATGTATAATTTTTTTATTTAATTCATTTTTGGGTTAATTGATTTTTTTAATTTCATTTTAATTCTTGATTATATTTTTTTAATCATATAATTTAATTATGAATTATTGGAATTCATATTTGATTAAAGTCATTTGATTAGTATTAATGATTAATTAAATGCTTTATATATTTTGATAATCATGTATTTTATTAGTAATTAATTATTGATGTTTGGTTAGATTAGTTATTTATCTAGATGTTTTGTCATTTGATTAGTGTATGATTAAATATATAAAACTCAAAAGGAAATGCCATTAAAACCAAAAAATCCTCAAATTTTATGAGTTGAAGAACTTGATTGTCATGCATTTGAGTCTTGGTGTGCTTGGTTTTTTTGGTCCTTTTTAACTTGGATTAGATGTAATTTAGTTAGTTTAGAGAGAATTAGATGGGTGTTTAGGGTTATCTTTATTCATCTATATCTTAGGGTTTTATTTATCTATATTAGGGTTTATGTATGTTAGGTAAGGGTTTGGGCTATGGTGGGCATTTTTTTGGGCTTTTATATGAGAAATTTAGGTCACAATAATAATGGACCATGTGGGCTCAGCTTAATTCAGTTATAGTGGGGGACAAGCCCCTTAGGTTTGCCGCCCTACATTTCTTCTTTCTCTGCTGCCTTAGTCTCAAGAGCCTCTGATTTCATATTTCCTCTGCTTATTTCATGTGATTCAAATTGACACGTAGCAAAACAATTCAACACGTAGCGAAAAGATTCAACACGTAGCAAATTAAAAGTTTCAATTCAATTCTCTTTTTTATTCATCTTTCTCCCTCTTCTCCTTCTCCATTTCATTTTTTTTTTAATTTTGCAGGTTATTCTTCTACCGTCTCTCTTCTGCATGTAAGTTTAATCATCTTTATTTTGATAAATCATGCTTTAATTTTGCTATTTCATTCTGTTTTCTTTTTTTTTACTCCGATTTTTGTCCATGATGTTTTTTTATTTTCAGTTGATGATTAGTACGAATTGATTGTTTTTTGTTTCAGGTAATTTCTTCTTATTTATCCTTTTCTTTCTTAATTTTTTGTTCTCCAATCTATGCTAAACCATTGTTTTACGGTGAGTTTTGTATTTCTTTTTGGTTTTTTGACTAATTTTCTGTTGTTTTTCTGCAACCTGTTATTGCATGTTTGTTTTGGATTTTTTTTTGTCTTGATTCAATTTGTTTATGTTTGCAGGCCATCTTCTCTTGACAGTGCTTAGGTAATTCTTCCATGATTATTCAGTGGCAATTTTTCCTTTTTGTCTTTTGATTCTCATTTAATTTTTTTCCTGTCACTGATCTTGCCAAATTCTTTTTCATCTTCTTTTTTAATCAATTTTTTCTTTTCTTTTGTTTATACATATGTTTTGGAATCTTATGATGTGCATTATAGTTTTATGTTTTGATGATTTCCCTGTTCGTTTTGGTTTTGGGTTTTTTGTGATTTGTTCCTAATTCATTTCTCAGAGGATAGTTCCATATCTCATGTCATTTGTTCTTTTCTTAAGGTAATAAGCATAAAACAGAGATGTGGGTAAGTGTGGTTAAATGTTTTCGGATTTAGGATTTTCAATACTAAAGGGGTTTTAGTTCCAATTATGTATACATTAATTGGGTTTTAGTTCTTTAAGCTTCTTTTTCTTTTTTCCCAGCTTCCATGGCAGAATGGTCAGGAGAGCTGACATCCTTCATATGAGATGAAGGTACACCTATACTGTTTGTTGCTAGGTGTTCCTGCTCATTTTTGAATATTTATGTTTCTTTTTTGTGGGTATGGGTTTATGTTTGCTTGCATTTTTGATGTTGTTCTTTTGCTCTCTCAAATTGGTCTAATTTTGACATTGTTTCATATTCTTATGCAGGTTTCTTCCTCATGATGAAATTGAGTCCTGGGAAAAAGGTTAGTGTGTGATTCTGTCATTTTAATTTTAACCCTTCAATGGTTTTAGTCATTTTTTGTTGTTTTCCTTTCTTAGGATTTAAACATAAGACGCGCTAAGGTCAATTGTTTCTTAATGTTTTTGAATTCTGAATTTAGACCACCTTATAGCAAATAATTTTGAAATAGAGGCTTGATTTCCTTTTGCCTGATTTTAGAAAGAGAATTTGCAATCTAAGATAATATCAGAACTCCAGGAAGATCCTGCAAGTAAGGTTACTACTTTGTGGGTTAGTCGGCTTTGGGATTGCAGAATCCCAACTTCTAGAGAAGAAGTGGGTATGGCTTTTTCGGGAATTGATGAGAAGGTGAGTCAGTTTCCATGTGAGCGTGTACTGATTTTCAAGTTGAAGTTCTTTTCATGTTTTAGATGCTTAGAAAATTGAGTTATCGTTTTAGTGTACTAATTGTGTTTAATAATATGCTAAACTATTTCTATAGTTGTGCCCTCTTTCTGTAGTCGAAATGAATCAGGTATGGAATTGGAAGATGCAGTGGATTTTTCTGATTTAATAACTCCAAGCCTCAAAGATAGGCAAAGGTAGGCGGTTGCTAACACTTTTCTCCCCTTTCTTTCTCTCGACATAATATACATGGTAAAAAGAATTTTGATGGAGAATATATGGCATGACTTTGTTATGTTGTTTCTTTCGTCCCAGGTTAAGGGAACCCCTTTTCAATCACGTAGAAGCAAATTCAGCAAGTGTTGTTGAAAAACTTGCTGGAAAACAACCTTCTCTTGGTTTATGATATCTTCTTACTAAGAGGCGCGCTTGAAAAAAAAGTCTCTCTTCAATTCCTAGCTATTGTTTTGGCCTTTTGTAATTTCTTTTGTAAATTGTTTTCATTGAGCAATCTTTGATTTACAGGGAAGATAGTTAGCAGTTTGCTCTACAGCAACTAAAAGTTCTATTTTGCTCTGTCTTGAGAACCTAATTGGAATGGGATGTTGTCATAGACAATTGTGTGAGCAAAGAAGGCCTCTCATATAACAATTGTGGCTTGCAGGTAAATATTTTATTTAATGTTTTACTTTAAAGAATTTCTCTATGAAGAATGCAAATATCTGCCTTTTTCCCCTCCAATGAGTTATTCTTTTGTATAATGCATCAAGTATTACTAAGTTTTGGAAGAGTATTTGTAGTTAGGTAATAAAATATTATTGCCAATTTTGTATGTCTACACAAGTATAAACTTACATCTTTACTTGAACTATAAAAGAGTGGGAGTTTCCAAGCATGATTGTGGCATTGGAGTTATTGGTGGGAAAGCATGTGTAAGTTTCTCTTGCCAAATATTGTCATGCTCTGATCAGTTGCACACATGCTTTTTCCATTATTTTTTAGATATTACTTTTACTCATTTTTTAAAGCTTTACAAGCAAGACTGCAGGGGTATCATGTGTGCAAAGTTGGCTGATTGTACTGAAATATTTAATAGATATTTCTTTTGTTCTATTGTACACTTTTTTCTGAAATATACTATCAGCATGGTCTATTCTACACATTTTTTCTGAGATGGTATAGATATACGTCTGATCCATAAAGATAGAAGCTTAATTATATGTTTTCAGAGATGGAGCAGGACTGATTAATAGAGTATCAAGAGTAGTACTTCATTATTTGTACGCTTCTTATGAGTTTTAGTTCCTTTACAGTTTCAACTAACAAACTAACCGATGCCCATCAGCAAAAAAATCACAATGCATGGAGTACATATTGAGTCTTGGCATATTAAGAGTTGCCTGGAAATTTGATAACCAGCATTTCTTTATCTCACAGATAGGTAAGTTATTTCCTCCTTTTCATGTTCTCATCTTGAGGATTTGGTTATTACTCTTATTGTTTCCTGATTAGTTGGGAACTACAAAGTTGCTTGGATTATCTCACAAATAGAGCTGTCAAAACCTGACTCGAACCCGAGAACCTGCCCAACCCGTCTGAACCCGAAACCCGCCCAACCCGTTTTGACCAGAAAAAGAAAACGACCCGAACCCGCCCGACCCGAGACACGACAAACCCGTGACCCGAATGACCCGTAACCCAGATAACCCGAAACCCGAATGACCCGAGACCCATATGACCTGAAACCCGAAAAACCTGAGAAGTTAACCTGAATGACCCGAGAATACTATAAACTAAAATTATCTTTTATTCAATAAAATTTATAATTTTACTTATTCTAAATCATCATTTATTCAATACAATGTATATTATTGTTATAATTTTAGCTATTATAAATTATGATTAAATTTGCTAAACTTCATTATATAAACAATAATTATATGAACAACCACTAAAAGTAAATCAGTTATATGAATAATTTATGATAAATTTATAAGTAGTAATTTATTTTTTAAAATTATGAATAAATAATAATAATACTTAGGTAATTTCTTGGTGATTTTTTCGACTGGGTACTACTACCGTTCTAATATTCTAGCTGCTAATGGTTGTAACTTGTAACTATTTTCATTTTTCATGGATAGTTATATTATTAATTAATTTATGATAATAATTGAAGTAATGAAAAAATATAAATTTAGATATTATATAACTAATATTATAATAATACACCGTCAATAGTGTTTTTACTTTTTAGACTCTAAAAGGCTTAAAATGTTGACACATACCCCACATGATAATTAATTATGTATTTAATATTCAAAATTAATAACAAAAGAGGCACATATCAAGTATTAACTTTATGATAATAGATATGCAGTCTGTTAAACTTCGTTGATAATAGATTGTATAATGTTTCTACTTATTTTTAAAATAAATCGAATAATAAATATATTTAAAAAAGCTAAGTATTAAAAATTAAAAAAATTCAATGTTGACCCAATTGACCCGAAATCCGAGTGACCCGAAGCCAAGACCCGAACCCGCCCAACCCGAGACCCGAGACCCGAATGACCCGAGACCCGAATGACCCGGAACCCGAATGACCCGAGACCCGAATGACCCGAAACCCGACTGACCCGAGACCCGACTGACCCGAGACCCGAATAACCCGAACCCAGATGACCTGAAACCCGAATGACCGGAGAAAACTACTTGACCCATTTGACCCGAACCCAGATGACCCGAACCAGAAACCCGCCCGTTTGAAACTCACAGCAGAAAAGAAGAGGACTTTTAAAATTTGATAACTCAATTTCTACATTTCAGGGTGCCACAATAGAAGGTAGCTATTTGGAACTTTAGTGATTGGTCTGAAATCTGAATGTTAATTGGGTAAAAAGCTGTAGGTGGTTGCTAGAAGTTACAATGGCAGCATTTGTCAAGTTTGACAAACTTCTTATATTCCTCTCACATGTTTTTAGCATCTTATAAAAAAAGTTAAAAAAGAAAAAGGGAAAATTAAATATGTTTATAGAAAGGTGCAGATATTTGGTTCACATTTTAAGTGAAGCCAATGAAGTTCCCGCATTAGGAATGATAAAAAAAAATGAAGTTCTCGCATTAGGAATGATAAAAGGTTTTCTTCCTTTTATGTAATTGTCTATTTGTTTCCTCTTCCCTCAAATCTTTATCTGGCTGAAGGTTTTTGATTATTTATCCAATGTTTTAGTTCTTTTTGCAGGTAGCTGAAAGTGGTTGGGATAAGTGAGAGAAGTACAGTTAGCAACTTGGATTGGTCGGAAGGCATTGTCAAGAGGTCATACATGTTTACCGTGTCTCTTTGATTCAAGAAAGTGCAACTAATTAGCTTCTTAAATAGGTTCAAACCAAAGCTACAAATCAGGTTGATGGCTGTAAGGGGAGAGAGCAATAGGTATATAATATATTTTGCTACATTTTGTAAATACTAAATGCTAATCAAATGGAACAAAGCAAACTTTTTGTAATCTTGCATATTCAGGCCATATGGTGTATTTAGTTTATTTATTCCTCATATTTCAAGCAACATTAAATTGTACTAATTGAAGAATTTGTAGTTCCATCAAACTGATATTCGTGCAGAGAGTAAGCTCATTAGGAGCTGAAGTTCGTATATATATTGAAATTTGTATCATGTTCTCTTAAACTGCAAACAGAAATATTAGAGTGATGCATATTACTAGAGCTTGCTCTATTTCAGATATTTTTATATTTCAATTTCTTCCATGCATTATTAGCCTTAATGAATTTCAACAATGCTTCTTTTTTGTATAGGAACCAAACGAAAAGAAAACACACAAAAACTAATAAATGAATGAATATATCATTAATTCTTATACATAGACTTTATAAAAAAATTTCGGTTCAAAACCTAGTATATATATATTCTATTGTGGCCAAATAGTATATCATGATAGTTTTCGAATTGTGAAACATAAAACATTATTCTGTTTGGCCGAATAAGCAATCTGATGGTTTCTCAATTTTTGAAATTATGTGTTGGCCGATTTGATTAACTTCAATTTATGCATAGACAAATTTTAGCAGAATGTATACTTATGATGACTTTCAAATTTTTTTTTATGTATACGCATAAATCAATTTGTTTTGGCCGAAAGTTTATGATATATTTTGAAATTTTATTATCACAAAATTACATTTGTATTTTATGAGCATGATTATACTCATGTAGTTTGTTAGTCACCAAAGTGACCAAACTAAATTATTATATCATGCATGAATGTATTATATGAAGTTCAATGATGATAGTACTTTCGAATTTGGCCGAAGGTAAATCAATTAATGGTGAACTTCATTAAGGTATAATTTTATTCTTTATTCAAGTATATTTGTATGTCCAAAGAAGTCTTGCATATTTGATTGAGAATAAATAATTGCCTATAAAGTTACATAATGGTATTGAATTTATGATAGTATATTATAGTATCTACCCAAAGGTGATCTGTATAAGAAATTAAATCATAGAAAATATTCTGTAATTTGCAAATTTATGGGAAAATACAGAAAAATCATAAGTATTTCAATAAATAATTTCCCCTAAAAATCACTATCATATCACTTAGGGGTGGACTATACTCTCTCTCACAAAATCTGCCCGAGAGTGGGTTTTGCAGAAACACTGTTCATCTTCTCCTACAAACAATTTCAGAAATTCCAGATTCATCCCATCTGCCAAGCAACTTTGGGACTTCGATTCTCTCTCTACACAACACATATGAAGGTATGGTTGGAACCTATGAATAGATCACACATCCTACTACACGTTTATCACAAGTTTGGCCTTCAAAAGCCTATGGTTTACCGGATTCCGACAAAGAAAAGGGGGCTGCTGATCACAGTTTAGATCTAGGGTTTATCAACTTAAAAACACCATAACTTTCAATCTACACAACGAAATCGAGTGATTCCAAATCCAATGGACTCCTCATGGCCAGAGGAATCTTTTGGTGCCAACTCGGTGGTCGGTGGCTCATCGGTTGGCTGCCGGTGACCGGAAATCTACATCTAGTCTATATGAAACCCTTTCCTAACATGCAACAATGGTGGCAAGTCAAATAACTAACCTTAGAGCACCCAAGGAGATGAAAACAATGGAAAATAGCCTTCTAAAGATCTTAACACGTTTTCCCCTTGAAACCAATATTCTAACCCTAACTAATGAGATAAATATTAATTTATAGCTAGGTTAAGGACTAACAAATACTTAATTGGACTAGATAAACTAATAAGGCCCAAAGTCACACAAAAACAATTATAATAACAATTATTGGGCCAGGGTCTCACAGTTGTTCAATGGTGTACATCTTTTGCCTCCACTTGAAAATCTGATCAGGTGTCATTAATAAAAATTCTTCACTTACTCCTTTCTTAACCCACTTAGAGTTTACAACACAAACAAAATTGTTAGATTTCAAAGGTGATTGAGATGAAACTCTAGGGTAGATAATATCCCCATCGAATTCCATGGTCAATGAACCATTGAAGACATCGATTTTGGTATGAGAAGTTCTTAGGAAAGGTCTTCCTTATAAAAGAGGACATTGATCTTTCGAATACTCCATATCCATAACAAAGATGTCAATGGGAAAAATCAAATGCTCAACTTTAATTAGGACATTCTTTAGAACACCTTTGGGATGAACCAAAGATCTATCAACTAACTGCAGAATAACGTCAGTATTTTTCAAAGGACCAAGATTCAAAGATTTGTAAAGAGAATAAGGGCATTACGCTCAAAGAAGCACCTAAATCAAGCATATCATTCTCTATAATACTTCTTTCAATAGAACAAGTAATAGAAAACGTACCTGTAGCTCCAGATACCTTACCTTGTAACCTTTTCTTGTTGGTACAAATTTGCTTAAGAAACTTTGAATAATTTGGAATTTGTTGAATAGCATCAAGAAGTGGGATATTGGCCTCAACCTTCGAAGTATCTCCAAAATATCTTGATCATTATCTTCTTTCTTTGACTTCTTCAATCTTGATGGAAAAGGGGGTGAAGGTACTTTGGAATCCTTATTGGGCTTCATAGCAGCGTTCTCCTTGCTTGAATCATTATCTTCTTTTCGATTGGGTTCATCTTCAATCTTGATTTTTTTTTTCTTTGTCACGCACTTACAATTCTTCTTCTTTGGTGTAGCTTGGCTCTATTCTTCTTCTGGGAAAATGTTCCTCAAGCAGCTGGGTTAACAAAGAAAGTCATGGATTTCAGTGAAGGTGAAGAAACTGATGAAGAAAAAGATAATGAGTTGAAGAAAAAAGCATTGTCTGATGGTGAAGGATCCAACAAGGAAAAGGGAATGCAGACAAAAACAATGGAGCAGAAATGGAAAGAATTAGCTGAAAAGAAAAAGCAAGCTGAGATTGCAGCTAGGAAGCAAGGAGAAGCAATAGCTAAGAAGATGATCGAGGAAGCTAAAAGGAAAAAGAAAGTTGGAACAAACTCTGATAAAGAAGCTGAAAAGTCAAAGCAACAAGGAGATGCTGATAAGTTAGTGCAACCAAGTACAAATACATTGAAGATAGCTGACTCTGAAGTCATTCATAGTTCTCTTCAACAGTTTGCAGAAGAAGATCCTAAGTTTGCTAAAGCTGCTACAAAAACAATCGAGAATTTTGCGGAACTAATCCATGCTCACTCTACAAGAGGTGGTAGAAAGTACAAGGGTAGCAATCAAACAGGGAAGGAAACCTATGAACAGATCATCGATCGTCAGCAATCACAAAAATAATCCCCAAAAAAACCTAACTAAGTAGATAGGGTAAACAGGGGTCGAATCCCACAAAGAAGGGGAATTGACTTATCCAAATAATAAATCTTCACCAAGAATCACTCAAAAACAGGGGATTGAATAGAACAATAATTATAAAGTAAGCAATTAAACTAATAAAGCAAAGTAAATTAAACCTAAATTATAGCAATTAATAGAGAAAACAGTAATAAGAAATCATACTTCTTCTCCAATGGTAGAAATCAATCAAATTAACTATAGATCATTGATTTAAAAGATGAATTTAATATTTTATTCTCAATTAGATAATTGGTCTAGGGAAACCCTAACATGCTTATTAGATAAAAATCCCTTTCAGGTTAAATTATCCTTTTTATTACTTAACAATCAATTTCCTCCCCAGGGTGAAAGTTTGATAAGAATAAAGCATTATAGAACAATTATTCACACATGCATAACAAGTAAAACCAAACTCATTCACGATAATAAACAAGGATTACAAATCTCATTGGACCGCTTCTCAGCGTCTCCAATTTGTTACCGCACAATCAAACTTAAGTTCTCACTCTAAGCTTGATTTAACTATAGATCTATCCAGTTACATCATTATAGGCCTTTTAAATCAATAACCATCAAGATCATAAAATAAAACAAAGATTAGCAAACTATCAATCAAGAACAAATATCAAATTATAAGCTGATACGAATCTAGGGGTTTTAGATTCAAATCTATCCTTAAGACCCGCCAAGAATCAACTTGATCTTCTTCAACTCCAAGATGTGTATGTCGACAACCTTCACAAAGCTTTTCCTCTTCTCTTGTCAGACTTAGGCTCCCAATTAGACCTGCAATTGAACTCCTAAGATCACAAGATTCACAAACAATTAAGCAATCACAACCTAATTGTTTGTTAGGACTCTACAAGATTGAAGAACCCTAAGTTTGCTCAAACTAGAACAATGAAGCTAAGATAATAAATTTGGGTGTATAAACCTCAACTTTATTAATCAACTCAACTTAACTTTACAAGAGATATTGGTGCCCTTATATAGGCACAAAGATAATGCATAACCTACTCTAAACCCTAGTTTTCGTCCAAATATAAAGGCTACACAAAAGATCCTTCTAGAAACTATCCAAAAATACAACCAATAGAAAAAATAGCTAAGGATTGGACTTAGTCAACCAAGGTCCAACCCAAATAACATCCAAACTTAAAAATAAGTTAATCTAAGATAGAATTAAGCCCAAACAAAGCAAACTAAAGCTAATGGACTCATGCCACGATGTCAATCCGGCCATTTAGAATCAATAGCAAGCTAACTGATGAACTTGTAATTTGTTGGTGTTTTCTTGCTCAAATCATCATCATAACTCTTCAATTGAACTTGAATAGTCTTCACGTCATCAAGATGAGTTCGAACAAGTCCCATGAGTGCATCCTTGAATCTCTTAGCTCTTGCTCTTGTCAACGGACCTAATGGCATCTTCAATGGATCGTTTGGCATCCTTTTGGTGCTTGGAACATGATCATCAATATCTCCATGATCTTCATGCATCCCCATGCTTCCTTGCAGCCCTTGCACATCCTTTCCATGCTTGTTTTCAAGTCCATGATAAGTCCTTGGCGCATCATTCCCTCCATGATAAGCCTTGGGCGCATCATAAGCACACAACTCTCACCATAATTAATTGATTAAAATCACCAAAGGATAAGAAGTATTAAGAATTTAGCTACTAATGGATTTGGAAAAATCCATGAGAAGCATAAGAAAACTTACAAGACCTAGGGCCGAAATCTTCCCTTGGCAAACCTAGGGAAATCGCACCCCTCTATGCAAAGAGAGAGTGCCAACTACCTCGACTAGAACTAGAAGAAAAACTAAAGGAAAAGATGTAGAGAAAAGATTATGAGATATTATGAAAGATAGATCTCTAGGGTTACATATGGTGGCTATTAATAGGGGACTAATTAGACTCCATATAGACTTAGGAAGGGCGTAGGACGGTTTAGAGTCTTGACTTGGTCTCCAAGTTGGCTTAAAAGTCTTCCAAGAATCGAAATTAGAGTGAAAATCGGACTTTAAAAAATTCTGGAATCGTGCAGAGACTTCGACAGCAATTTCGGGCTTGAAGATGGCAGAACTGGGTTTTGGCCTTCAAAGAAAAGTTGTAGATCTCGGAGTCCTCTTTCCAACGCCTACTCACACGCATTTTTTGGAGGTCTGAGTCAAAAGTTATGGTCTTTTTACTGAGACTGTGCAGAATCATATTCCAACTAGGACTAGTATGCAATAATTGGATACATTACCTATGATCATTTCTAGCAAACTCACTCCACTCTAAGAAGAAAAGCTTTTGAGAGTTTTAAGGGAGTATAAAGAAGCAATTGGGTGGAGCATTGCTGACATTAAGGGAATTAGCCCTTCACTTTGTATGTACAGGATCTTGTTGGAAGATGATGCTAAACCAGTCAGGCAAGCTCAAAGGAGACTGAATCCGAACATGGAAAAGACCAGGGCA
The DNA here is from genome assembly GCA_001974805.1 of Corchorus capsularis. NCBI lineage: Eukaryota > Viridiplantae > Streptophyta > Magnoliopsida > Malvales > Malvaceae > Corchorus > Corchorus capsularis. The sequence goes on from AWWV01014186.1 coordinate 17,498, forward strand.
TGGCACGATAAAATGGAAATCATGTTTTTGGATGTCAACCCTGATGAGAAGTAGCAACTTTATGTCTAGCCAAAGACGTTAAATGACGGCGCTGGATGGGAGGCAACCCATCATTTATATCATTTCTTTTATTTTTAGTGTTTTGGTTTCTTTTAAGTTTTTATTTAATTAGTGTTAAGTTTTGCATTATAGGTATCGCATTGGAACAATTCTCTATTGCTGCAAAGAGGGAGTTTTCTTCACTTAGCTCTTGTTTGAGTCTCATTTGTGAATTTTAAATTCCATGATTTTATTTTTATCTTGAGCTAATTGTTCCATTCATGCATTTCACATTCTTCATGCATCAATTGCACACGTGCACATTTAGGTAAAACTTTCTTTCTCCGTTAGAACTAATTTTGCTCTTATTATAAAAGAAAAATTGTTGTGGTGAAAATTGCCTGTTTGGACCCGCCTGAAGGTCGAACTCGACTTGTTGACAAGTCGAGTTGAAGATGAGAAAAAAATCTCCTGTGTCGACCTGTAAAAAAGGTCCAATTGACCCTTCTCCGGGTCGACACAGAGATTTTTGTACAATTAGCCAAAAGTTCCTGAGTCGACCCTAAAAGGGGTGAACTCAACCTTTTTCACGATGACTCAGGAAAATTTTTAAATTTGAGTCAGAATTTTTATTTTCCAAAAAAAAAACCCCCGAAACAAAAAAAAATCTTTTATTTTATTTTCTGACCTAATTTTTATTTTTTTCCCCCCAAATTCTATTCTTCTCTTCCCCGAACTCATCTTCTTCTCCTCCCCTCCGCCACCCACTTCATCTTCTTCCTCCATAGCCGCCATTTCTCTCTTACACCGGCGACTGAACCCGACACTCTTCCCACTCATCTTCTTCTTTTCATCTTTTTCCTTTCCTTTTTCTTTCACTATCTCTCTTCCTCCAACCCAATAACGTCATCGCACCATAGTCTCTGTCTCGTCGGCTCGACCAAGTTCTGTTTTCTTTCCTAGAAACAGCCACAGCGTCGTTCACCATCGTCGGCTGCCTTTTCTTCCCTCGTGCAAAACCCGACACTGAGCAAAGCGACCCGACGCCGAATCTTCTCTTTCGTCGGCGTTTCTCTTCACCGTCGCACCAGCCACGTTGCTGACCAGCCCCGACGCCGCTCTTGACCCAGCAATGCTTTTCTCTTCCCAAAGCATAACGAATCGCAGCAAACCCAACAATTCCGGTATCTCTTATTCACCTCTGCGATATAAATTTTCAAATAGGAGAACTATTTTTCCAGTTTAATCTTCATAGAGCTTAATTGATTGCTTCAACTGCTTCCTACTTATTTTTACATGAAGATGAATTTTTTGTTCTCTTTGGAAATTCTTTTGGGTTTTGTGCGTTGTAATTGCCTTTCATGGTATTGAGTACCTTCACAGTTTCTTTCGATAAGGGTAATTGATTGACAGCGATTTTTGCACTCTATGAATTCGTTCTTTTGCCTATTGATGAATCGATGCATTTTCATTAGTCTTTCATACGATTTCAGTTTCCCTTAAGAATTCTTACTTTTACTGAAACTTGAAGTCGCTTCTATCCTGTTACTACTGGACTTGCGGTTTATTGATAGTTGAATCTTGCTTCAAATTTGTTGTCTTCTTGGTAATATAGGGGTGTTCAAACTTTCAAACCTTATATGTTATTCTTCATATTTTCAGCTTCTAATTGAATGTCATTGAACTCTATGACCTTCATAATGATTTTTGACCTCAATTGGTACTTTGACATTCATAACGCATGCTTTTGAGCTTTATGAACCTATGTGATTTTAACAGTGTTGCGTGTCATCTCAATCTTTTACTTACTCGCTGTTATGATCAACCTTTGCTATAAATGGTTCATTGATACTGAAAATTGAGATAGCATGGGATGGTGCATATTGGTAACGGAGTTAGTTAGTTTCTTTATCTTTTTCTTTCCTTTTTCGTTTTGCATATAGTTTGCATTGTCATATAGCTTGCATTTAGCATTACTTAGGTTACATTTAGTTTTCTGTTTTTATTTCTTGTTTCGTGAATTAGATAAACTTCACTTTTTGTGTCCATTACCTGCCCAATTAGCTAGGGATTTCATGGAGAATCATTTGGAGCTGGATGGAAGCACTTCAAGCTATTTAGACTCCAAGGGATTTTCTGAACTCTTTTAATTTCTTACTATATTTTGGTTTCTTTGTCTTCTTTCATCATTGAGGACAATGCTGTGATTAAGTGTGGGGGGGTGTTTTTCAAAAAGTATGTTTATCTTTTCTTACTTTCGCCTAAATTCTTAGGTTTTTAAAATTCAAATTAGTCCTCTGCTTTGTTTTATGTTAACCTCCATGGATGCTTGTTATATGTGTACATGCTCGCCTTAAATATTTTGAAAACATGTTTTTGTTAAAGTTGTGTGCATAAAATTGTTTTCAAAATGCTTTTCTCTAAATCGTTTTTGGTTTTTGAGCGTGTGCATATGTTGTTGGACTTACATGGTGGGAGACTTAAATTGTTTTGAATTTTCATCTTGCTTGAGGACTAGCAAGAATTTAGTGTGGGGGAATTTGTTGAGTGCATATTTTCCTACCCTTTTCATGTTTTATAAAGGTGTTTTTTATGATTATTTGAGGTGATTTGCTGCTGAGTTTGTTCCTTTATGTGTTTTAGGTGCTTAACAGGAGAATTGAAGATAAAGGAAACATAATGGAACAAGGAAGTAGATTTCCTGTATCAACCTGGAGCGGGTCGAAATCAACCTCTAACTCAACCTCCGTAGGGTCGAAACAGGCTACAAAATCAATTAAATCAGAATTTAGATCATGTGGGCTTAACTTTGCTTTGGGCTCATAACTTCACCAGCTAGGTCATGTTTGGGCTTAGGAAATGATTTATGACCCACTTTAGTTATTTTAGTTGCTTTTAGATTTTTGGTGGCAAAATTGTAATTTGCCGAAAACATTAAAAACCTAGGTTTATGTTTTATTTTAGGACGAATTGAGTTTTGGAATGCTAGAATATTGCTTTGGCGTTGAACGTAGATTTTGGGACTAAAGAGTGGAATAGAGAGAACGACTCTCTCTCGGTTCTTTCTCTTTTCACTTAATTTCATCTTCATGTTTAATCAATATTTTAGTGTTTTTATTTTCCAAAGTATGAGTAGCTAAATTTCCCCTTTTCCAATTCTAAAGCAAATTGATTCTAGGTTTTAATTTATGAGGTTTTGTTCTTAAATCAATTCTTTTAATTGGGTATTCTAATTTTCTCCATATTGTTGGAATGATTGCATGATTTAATTAATTAGAAGTGCACCTAGTTAATTTTAATATGTTGTCTAATGTTAGATTTTGATTCCTATATGCAATCGTAGGTTATCAAATCGTAGGTAACGACTTAGAGTAGCCCTCTAAGGGAAAATTAGGACTAAATTGAATGTTGCCTATATTAGTGAGCATTGTTTAGCGGTAGCTAATATTTTTCTGGTTTTTAATGCAATAAATTACTTGAACCTGGTAGACGATTGGAATTAGGTTAGTATATTTATTAGGATTTGGTCTAGGACTTGTGTCATGACTAATGAGGAATAAGGAAAAATAGGGATTAATTGGCATTTAGCATTTAATCTACGCTATCTATCTAATTGGAAGAATTTACACTTTGTACCAATGATTAAATTAACTACCTATGAATCAATGCTTTAGAATTGGAATTTCCATAAAGTGATATCTATTTCTTGATTTACATTTTCTGAATATTTACATACTTGCAATTTACTTTTTATTGCACTTAGTTCATAATCAAAATCAAAACCCCCCATTTTTAGTTTAAACTTGTTTGGTTAAGTAGTTAATAGCTCTAACTCCCTTGGGATTCGACTCATATTTACCCTAGCTATAAGTTAGAGAATTACGATTATTATTTGGCGTGTTGCGACGCGCATCACCTATCCTCTGGAAAGGATTTATATTCCTTTGCTAATCATTGTTTTTGGTTCTCGAATTTGTTTGCTTACAGTTCCATTTCCTTATTGGATTTTCGGAGGACAGTTTTCCTGTAAATTGTTTACTTTTGGTTCAGCTGACACTGGAAAAACAGGTTATCCCTGCTCTCTTTTTTGTTCTCATTTGCAATTTGTAGATTTTTTTAAAGTTTCTCATTTTCCTTTTCTATCATCTATTTTAATCTAATTGATATTGTTTTTTAATTTGTTTAGAAAGGTGAGGTGGAGAGTGACTGAGATGTTGCCCCGTGCAGTTAAGATCAATAGAAACGTTGACTGCAATGTTGGCCCACGAGGTGGAAAGTGACTATGATGCTTATAATTAGATTGTCAGTTAGATAAATGTGTTCTGAGTCATAGTTAAGATCAATAGAGAATCAGTATTGTTAAACCTAAACCCTTACGGTAGTTACTTTATTAGATGTGTCATTGTAGTATTTCAATCAAGAAATAAGCCTTCTTTCCTGATTAATTGTTTTTAGTTTGTTAGTTTATCCTTTTTTAGCTTAGTGGTGGATCTGTCTATGACCTGGTATACATTGATGATCTTTTTCAAATCTTAAGTTGAAAATAGGAGATTGGAACACAAATGTGATTTTGACAGAACTGATCTGCTATAACCTGATTTCATATCATTCTTAATATTGCTTTTACTGGTTCTAATGCAGAATCAATGCGTCGATTCAGAAAAACTCACTATTCAGGCATTGTAAATGGGACAATTAACGTTGTGGTTGGTGGGGGAGGGAGCCATTTATCAAGTTTTGGCCCAATCGAAACATCTTGGAGTCTGTTTAAAGATAAGGATTTTGGGTTTGTGATTGAAACTTATTCCATGTTGAATATGCTTTTAGGCCCACCAGGATTAGGAAAGACCTTCCTACTGCAAGCATTAGCAGGAAAACTTGATTCAGAACTAAAGGTAACTGTTATGTCTTATAAAGTTTTTTTCCCCATTCGTTTTATGGTAATAGATGTAATTAGTTTTTGAAGCATTTTTTTTCTAAAACTGAATCTTTAATACTAAGATTCTGAATTCATTCAAACTACTAAAAATGACAGCATCCTTAATTTACTCATTAATATAGGGTGACCTTTATTTCTCTTTTGTTGTTATCTATTTGGGGGTTTTTAAATTATTTGCTACTACTTAATATGAAATTAGTTAACTAACTTTAAAATACAGCATGGTGTGTTTTAAAGTAAGTTGTGAATGAAACATATTTTTCTATTGTTGAATGGTTTTAATTCAGTTATGATTGATTATATATGCCTTGAGTTAATACTATTAAGTGTCTCTTTGTACATATTATATGGGTTGAGAATGTGGAGGTAGATGAAGTTTCGTCTGGTGTCAAGGTTTCTAGCTAGGAAGTTTTGAGTTATTCCTTTGTTGCTGCACATTAGAAGATGGCTGAATACAAAAGTGTTTTGAATCGTGACATATATTTATGCATCCTAAATTTTTTTTGCTAAGAAAGAACAATAACTAAAGAAGTACTAAGAACGCAAAACACCTATACCCTCTCGATCCTCCGCCAATAAAGACAAACGAGGAGTCGGGGGTACATCATAATAGCTAACTCCATCAGGTGCTGAATGAGACAAATCCGCAAGTCCATCTGCACAACGATTACCTTCTCTGAAAATATGTCTGACATCAACAACCCAATTCCCTTTGAGCAACTCTAAACAATCATCAATAAGAGTATGACAAGGGTGCGAGTCAATCACCCCATTCCACAAAAACTGAACAGCTACATTCGCATCCAGCTCCACAATCAACTTCGTAATATTACAAGTCTTTGCCAAAATAAGTCCCTGCCGAATCCCCCAAAGTTCTGCTTCGAGGCTTCCTGTAGTGCCAATATTGATCATAAAACCTGATATCCATGTCCCATTCGAATCCCGAATCAAACCACCTGCAGCAGCATGTCCATCCACAAATCTTTTAGAACCATCGGTATTAAGCAAATAAACTCCAGCGGGGGGTGATTCCAACTTATCAATCTACCAGTATTAGCTAACACCTCTTTTTTACCACCAATAGCAAAAAAATCAGCAGCTAAGTTACATGCATAATGCAAAATAAACTCCACACACGGGGAATCACCATCAAAAATCAATCTATTACGTGCCTTCCAAATCCCCCAAAGAATTGAAATAAATAAAGCCCCCCAAACAAGATTTGCTCTCACCTTTCGGTTTGAGGTAGAATGGCACTTCAACCAGTCAGAGAAAGCTGTATCATCCAGAACTTGTAGACCAAATCTTCTATATACACAACTCCATAAGCCAACAACAAAAGGACAAAGTCTAAAAATATGATCCAAAGACTCCACTCCCTCCTCACAAAGTTGACACGTCATGTTTGCAACACAACCCTTACGGTAAAGCACTTCCTTAGTATTCAAACAATTAAAGAAGGCTAGCCACAAGAAAAATCTTAATCTTTCCTGAACATTTGTGTGAGACCCCGACCCAAATAATAGTCATTATAATTTGTTTTTGTGTGACTTTGGGCCTTATTAGTTTATTTAGCCCAATTAGGTATTAGTTAGAGCTTTAACCTAGCTATAAATTCATATTTATCCCATTAGTTAGGGTTAGAATATTGGTTTCAAGGGGAAAAACGTGTTGAGCTCTTTTGAAGACTATTTTTCATTGTTTTCATCTCTATTGGGTGCACTAAGGTTAGTTCTTTGACTTTCCACCATTGTTGCATGTTAGGAAAGGGTTTTAAATAGAGTATATGTAATTTTCCGGTCATCGGCAGCCGACCGGCGAGCCACCAACCACCAAGTTGGCACCAAAAGATTCTTCTGGCCATGAGGAGTCCATAGGATTTGGAATCACTCGATTTCGTTGTGTAGATTGAAAGTTATGATGTTTTTAAGATGATAAACCCTAGATGTAAACTGTGATCAACAACCCCTCTTTCCTTGCCGGAATCCGGTAAACCGGAGGCCTTTAGAGTCGGAACTTAGATGGATGTGTAGTAGGAAGTGAGATCTACCAAATAGGTGCCAACCATACATTCATAGCCATTTTGTAGAGAGAGAATCGAAGTCCCAAAGTTGCTTGGTCGATGGGACGAATCTGGAATTTCTGAATTTGTTTGAGGAAGAAGATGAACAGTGTTTCTGAAAGCCCACTCTCGGGTCGATTTTGCGAGAGAGAGTGTAGTCCACCCCTAGGTGATATGATAGTGATTTTTGGGGAAATTGTTTATTGGAATACTTATGATTTTTCTGTATTTTTCCATAATTTTTCAAATTACAGAATAGTTTCTATGATTTATTTTCTTATGAAAATGTATAAGGAGAGTGTGACCTATTTTTAAAGAATTAAATTCCGAAATTTTTATAGAAATTCTAATACTATATTATCTTATTTATGATCTATTAAAATTGGTGTTTCAGTCTCTAAAAATATTAAAGGGTATTTTCCTAATGTTATCATGATTTATGAAAATTGTGGATATTATGGAAATTGGATTTTTTGAAAGGTTTTCAAAAGGATTTTAACAATTCCCCAAAGGTGTTTAGGATTATGGAAGGGTAGATTGGTCATGCATCTTATGCATATTGTTTGTGTTGGTTTCTAATGCGTAATTAATATTGTTAGGCTCTTGATTGTGCATTGTTCGTTGCAAGAATTGTGTTGTGATTGTGTGTGCTGATCAGGTAAGTGGCCGGACCTTTCTAGTGTTTTCAAAGATTATATGTATTATAAGTAATATGATTTATCAATTGTTTTATGGATTGTTTTGCTATAAATGATTGAAAGTGTTTTATTGTTTGAAAGAGTATCGTGTTTTCGTAAAATCGGATCAAGTATGCAAAATAAATGTTTTGGAATTGAAATGGTTTTAAAAGTGATTTGGGAATGTGAAAATGTGTTTTAATGTCCTTGGATGGCTGTGCATAGTGGACCCGCGCCTCAGGGGGTTAAACTGATGGTAAGAGTGGACCCGTGTCTCAGGGGGTTAAACTGATGGTAAGAGTGGACACGTGCCTCAGGGGGTTAAACTGATGGTAAGAATGGACCCGCGCCTCGGGGGGTTAAGCTGTTGGGTAAAGAGTGGACCCGTGCCTCAGGGGGTTAAACTGTTGGCAAGATTGTGATTGTAATTGTGATTGTGATTGCGATTGTGGTGCAGCCTGAAAAGAACTAAACGTTTATTGGAATGATAAATAAAGTGTATTGTTTTGAAGTGAAAAAGTGATTTTGGTTTATCGAATATGTTTATGTGAAAATTATGATTTGCTATTATAGTATGTACGGTTTTATTGTACTTGATCCACCTAGTTAGATCTTGTTACTTACTGGGCTCTTTAGCTCACTATGTGGTTTATATATTTCAGGTGATGATGATTGAGCATTGGGGATTGCATTGGGAGAGTGATCGTTAGACATTTTAGCTTCCGCTATAGACTTGGACTTATGGAACTTAATTGAAATTTAATGATGTTTAGTTGAGACTTGAAGTTTTGATAAAGTTTAAATATTGAGACTTAGTTTATTTTTGGACCTATTATATTATGTTGGACTGATAGCTAGCCTTACATGCTCTTGGGGTTCGCCTCATGAGTGTGTGGCGTTGTTATGTTCCGAGCCTTGGGTTCGGGGCGTGACAATTTGTCTGCCACAACCAATTACATTGTCCCGACCAGGCATCGGTTGTAAAATGATTTGCAAGTCCCATATATGCTGACTTAGCTGTGAATTGTCCATGCTTATCCCACCCCCATATGCAACGATCCCCTTTTTTGCTTGCAACGGAACTGGAATAACACGTATCTCTGCAATTTTCTGGGTTGAAAGAAAAGGACGCAGCTCATCACACTGCCAAATACCTTCTGGTGACAAAATGGAAGCTACCGAAGTTGACCGAGGCAAAGTTTGAGCATGGGAGGGAACCTCATTAATTAAATGACCAACACCTACCCACCAATCATACCACAAACTGATATTTTGGCCATCACCTAATAACCAACGTAATCATTTTCGTACACAATCTTTCGTTTTCAACAATCCCCGCCAAGTAGAAGAAACTCGCCCTTTAGCTTCCGCATCAACAAAATTGGACTGTTTCAAATACTTCTTTTGGAAAATTTCCAAGCAAAGCGATTTCTGTCTCATCTGCAATTTCCAGCCCACTTTAGATAGCAAGGCCACATTTGTAGTCCGCGCCTTCCGAAGGCCTAAACCATCATTACCTTTTGGACGACAAACACGGTCCCAATTCACAAGATGACCCTTAGAACTATCCACATCACCACCCCAAAGAAAATTCCTATTTAACTGGTCCAAACGGTCACAAATAGAAGCTGGTAACAATGCCGTTTGCATGGAGTAAATAGGAATAGAACTCGAAGTAGCCTGAATGAGAGTTTTCCTTCCCGCATAACTCAGAACTCGACATTTCCAAGTAGCTAACTTTTGCAACACCCTGTCAACAACATGTTGATAAGTAGACTTGGAAGCTCTACCATGGATAATAGGGACGCCAAGGTACATCCCTAGTTCTTGAGCCAATGGTATACCGCACAAATTACTCAACACTACAGCTTTTTGATGATGTACATTTAGTGATACCCACAGTTTTGATTTTTCCAAGCTGACCCGCAAACCCGAAGCTTTAGCAAACTCGTCTAAAACATCGGTAACCACCTGCACCTGAGTTTCTGAAGCCGCTGCAAACAACATTAAATCATCCGCAAAAAACAGATGTGACATCGACGGTCCAAACCTTGTTGCCTTCACCGGACGCCACAATTTCTGTTCTACCTTTTCTAAAATCATGTGACAAACGCTCCATGACCAGTATGAATAAATAGGGTGATAAAGGATCACCTTGGCGTAAACCTTGTTGAGGTTTAAACGTCGGAAGCACTTCCCCATTCCATATGATAGCAAGATCTATATTAGAGATACAAAACATAATAAGATCAATCAAATCAATAGGGAAATTATAAAACATCAGTACCTCCCGAACGAAACTCCAAGAAACATTGTCGTATGCCTTTTGGAGATCAATCTTCGCTATCATCGCTCCTGTACTGCCTTTCCTATTCATAAGCGAATGCACCACCTCCTGAGTAATCAAAATGTTATCTGAAGTACTTCTGCCTGCTAGAAAGCTATTCTGAAAAGGACCAACAATTCGTTGAAGGATTGGTCTCAACCTATTAACAATGACTTTCGACAAAATCTTATAGGAGGTATTCAAAAGAGTAATTGGTCGAAAGTCCTTCAACGTAGCAGGACAAACTCCCTTAGGAATCAAAACCATATGAGCATGTAAAGTATTTGCATCAACCCGTTTCTGGACCAAGGCCGAATTAACAAAGTTGAAAACTGTTCCCTTCACCGTATCCAGTGTTTCTGATAAAAAATAGGTTGAATCCCGTCCACTCCTGGGGCTTTAAGCCCTTTCATAGAAAAGACCGCCAATCTAACCTCATCAAGCTGTAATGGACTGAGCAAATCAAGCTTTTCAACCCCTGACACTTTTAAGGCAAAAGTATCGTATGCCTCCTCAAGAAACAAACGATTTTTATGTCCAAAAAGAGAGGAATAAAAATCTGAAATGTGCCGACACAGAACATCTGGATTTGTCACCCAAGCATCATCAACTTTTAATCCTGTAATCAAATTGCGGTGACATCGCATCCTGTTATCCATGCTCATAATCCATTCTCCATGTTTTTATGTTCCATCTTTTTTTTTTGGGGATTAGTGAACTTGTGGCCAGTTTGTGTACGTGATGTTTACTCAAAGATACCCTTTTGTTATTAGTTTTGTGAGATGTTTTTTAAATAACTATCATATGTTAACAGTTATCGTCTTGTGATTGTTCCTTTGAATATAGCTAATGTTTTAGTTGTAAATATTCCTTGGAGTATAATTATAGCATAGGGAGCGACTTATAATGTTGTTGATTATCAAGAGAGATTATCACTTTCGTATTAAATATATATTTATCTTGATTCATTATCTTTTCAAATAATTATCTCATTCCAATCAGAACGACACTATTGATGGGATTAACTTTGGAGGTATCCATCACATTCTAAAGGGATCCATTTGTATTTAAGCCCCTTTGCCAAATACCATTACTTATATGTTGGGTCTTTTATCTTTTCTTATTTAATTATAATAACCTATATTTTTAACTTATTATGTACTCTTAATATTTCTGATGACTTAGATATATATCCATTGGAACTCCATACTCATAGGAACAGTGACAAGTGCACCTCTTCTCTTTATTTTCTGCTTTATTTCTTTCTTTCTTTTTTCTTACCCAGATCATTAGATATCATGAACCCACCTCTTCTCTTTCTTTATTTTCTGCTTTAGATGATTAGATATCATGTACCCATATTGGTAACTAAGTATAAATGTGCAAACCTTTCGATCTACATGATTCCACGATCCTCCTTTTAATCAATTCAACCATCTTTACCGGTAAACTTTATACAAAACCCAAACCCGCAGCGAAGCGCGGGCAGAAGACTAGTAAATAAATGAATCTTCTTCTTTTTTTTTTTTCTCTTACCTTCTTCCAATTTCTCTTTTTTTTTTTTGTATTTTTTGTTAATGCAAAAACGTAAGTATGAAAAATGCCTGCCTATGCTATGCAAAGAAAATAATTAAACTAAAGCAAACTAAGCTTATATGGATCTAAAGTACCAATGCCTAAGATATGCAAAAGAAAATAAAACCAAACTATCAGCAAAGAGCAAATCCTTTTTTTTTTTTTGCGATTTAAATTTTTTTTGTATTTTTTAATGCAATTGAAAGATGATGTGCTAATTAGTAAAATAAATCCTAGTATTCTACTAAATTCCCTAAATACCAAAATGAATTATGAAAATGACTCAAATGCCCCTATGTGCAAATGATCAAAATGCCTCTAATGACCCTAATGGCAATTAAGAAATAAATTAATTTAAACTGAAGGATATAGGACAAAAATGGGTGTCTACACAGAGCATTAATCCCACTAATATCTTCCAGTTTCCTTCTAAATTCAAAATTCTATCTTGACTTGAGTTTTCTTCTAACATGCTTACTTGATTATTCTGCTTTAATTCTGAATTTTGCCTTTTGAAATTGCTGCCTTTGACTTCAAATAATCTTTCTAGGAAACTTTGGATTCTTCATACGCCTAAGGCTTTGTGGCATTCATTTACATTAGTGTCACTGATGAAGCTTTTTTTTTAAGAGTCTACAATGCTCAACCTTTTTACTGTTAAAGACTTCACTGCAGACTAAGTAGATGCATTAGCTAACACACTTGGGTTTATTTTGTTATCATAAAAGACAATAGGGTTCAACACTCTTGATCTCTATCTAGATTAGTTAGATGTTAAGACTGCTTTTTGCATGGTAATTTAGAGGAAGAGATTTACATGTCACAGCCTGAGGGATTTATTGATTCTGAGAATGAAGACCATGTGTACTTATTGCAGAAGTCCTTGTATGATTTGAAACAGTCTCCTAGACAGTGGTATAATAGGTTTGACTCATGTATGGCTTCTTATTGCAGAAGTCCTTGTATGATTTGAAACAGTCTCCTAGACTGTGGTATAAGAGGTTTGACTCATGTATGGTTTCTCATGATTTTGCTAGAAATCAGTATGATAACTGTGTGTACTCTAAAAAGTTGTCTGATGGTTCATATATATACTTGTTGTTATATGTTGATGACATGTTGATTGCAGCCAAGGATTTCGCTGAGATTAATAGCCTGAAAGCTTTGCTAAGCAGTGAATTTGAGATTAATGATTTGGGTGCAGCGAAAAAGATTTTGGGTATGGAGATTTGGAGGGATAGAAAAGCAGGTTTGTTGTATGTATCTCAACAGAAATACATTGAAAAGGTACTGCAATCTTTTCAAATGGATAAAGTCAAACTGGTTAGTATCCCTTTAGCTGCACATTTTAAACTTGATGCTACTGCTCTACCTAGTTCTGATGATGATATTAACTGCATGAGTAGAATACCATATTCTAGCGTAGTAGGTAGCTTGATGTATGTTATGGTTTGCACTAGGCCAGACTTAGCTCATGCTTTTAGTGTGGTTAGTAGATTTATAAGTAATCCTGGTAAAACTCATTGGGAGGCTATTAAGTGGATTATGCGATATTTGAATGGAACAAAAAATGTCTGTTTGGTTTATGGTTCTGATGGTAATTCTGGATTGATTGGTTATGTTGATTCTGATTATGCTGGTGACCTTATTAAAAGAAGATCTTTAACATGTTATATCTTCACCCTGTATGGTTGTGCTATTAGTTGGAAAGCAACTTTTCAAGCAACTGTTGCTTTGTCTACTACTGAGGCAGAATATATGTCATTGACTGAAGGGATTAAAGAAGTTACGTGGTTGCATGGTTTTGTTCCATTGACTCTACCAAGTTAATCACCCTGCCTGATCCAATTGAAAGAAATGAGAGGATTGCCATTTGTCGCTAAATTAATCAATGAAGACAAAACATCCTAACCTCAAAGTCTCCCTTTCTCTCCAACTACAAATGTAGTGCCTCTTTTTCATCTGATGACACCTTATTTCCTGACAACTCAATAATTTGTATGACCTTTTAGATAAACAAATTGTTGAAAACTTGGAAATGACTTTGAAACTCTATCATACTGTATTATTTGGTGCAGTATATATTCTCAGTCATCAATGGAAGGGCGTGTGTTATTAGGCAGTCGCCGCCCGCGGACAAATGAACTAAAAAGATGCAAGGCTCTTGATGGTTGTGCATATGGTACCATATGTGCAGCACCCCTCACCGTGGCAAAGGTCAATAAATTTCCATACTCAGTCACCCAACCTCCAACCTAAACCAAAAATTGGCCGAGAAAGGGACAATTTGTTTTTTTAAAAAAAAAGGTGCAAATAGTCAAAGCAAACTTGTTAAATTTGTTGGGATTGCAATGAATAAAAACCTGATGTTTGTGAAACCAAGCTCCATATGGGACTGTAATTTTGAAGTTCAAATCATGAGCTAGTTCACGGACAAGTGTTCTCGAACCAAGCAGTGGCACAACAGAATCTTGATCCCCACTGCAATGATTAATTTTGACAGTACATGTTTGAGAAATGAGGTATGAGATTCAAACAAGATTTTAATCCATAATAATGTTTTGAATTTTACCTGAATATCCAAACAGGAATACCATTTTTGATAATCTTCTTGAGAATAGGAAGGATATTGATGTTACCATCAGTATCACTGTAATTCAACTGACTGTCCAATTCCAGAAAACAACAAAAATCAGTTAAACCCTGTAATAATGTATTCATAAATGAGCATATGATCATGAGGACTTTACAGATGGGACTTTTAGAAAGCGTAAGAACAAAATATGTTAAAAATCAAGCTAAGCAAGAAGCAAGTGAACATTTTACAGAAAGACTTTAGCCCTATTATAGACCGTTCATCGAAACCAAAAGGTTGAAAATGAAGGATATTAGTCGACACAACCTTTTGAGGAAGCAGGTATCAGCTAGTCTTTCGGAGACATGAAAAGGGACCAAAAAACATGACAAGAGAAGAGATGATGCATTTTTAAGTCACACAATGTATAGTCATTTTCTCCTTTGGGGTTCACTATTTCAAAAGATGAAGAGTCAAGAGAGTGATGAATTCACTTACCCACTGCACATACTCCACGGATAAGGTAATTTAGTTCGATTCGCATGAAGTGCCATCTGAACCTCAGGAAGGTTAAAGTAGAAACGCCTTTCATAGGTCATACAAACATCAACCCCAACACTAATTTTAGTGGCCTGCACAGGAAAATGAATCACTGCAAAGGTAACAAGAAAAAAAAAATGGAAAGCAACTGAAGGAAAAAGAGGTATACAATCTTCCGCAATCGCAGCTCTTGTTCCACAATGGATGGATAACAAACATCTAAAATAACATCGTAATTGTTTATATATTCGCCAACAATATTATTTGCTTCAGCTATGGCGTCATTGCACGTCTGTGAAACATTATGAGGACTCTCAAAGACATAGTCTTCAAAATCACATTCGTTCATAATGGTGAGGCCAATTTCATCAGAAATCATCCCGTGCGACCAAAAGAATTCATATGTTGCTGGAACATCTCGATCAAGTCTGAGAAGAGGATTCCCAATCTAAATCAAAAGTAAGCCAAGTATAGATGTTAAACAAATCACAAGGAGAACCATAAGACCTTAATATTATGTCTTCTTTGTATTTTCAATTTAGTTTCTTATCAAAGAACATAGGTTGAGAGAAGGTTTTCTTACAGCAACTCCTTTGATGTTAAACTTAAAACCAGTTGAACGTGCATTATGATCCAGTAGAAGATCAGCCAACTGTGGTATGTAATGTCCTGTACAACAACATTTATACCATGTATAAAACTGCAAAACCGATACATAGTAGTAACATAAAAGAAGCAAAACTAAGCCCCTGGTTCAAATTGTTATGAATCTTCTGATTGCTCCTCAAGTACCACACTACTTACACTTTCTATCAAATCATATGAAAATTTCCATCTATTTTTTTAAGGCAAGAAAATTTTACTCACATATGCAATACTTAGATAGAATCTTGTTATTACAACCTATATTCCATGTGGAAGCATGAAGTTTAGTCAAGCACCAAAGTGATTTCAATAAATAAACATTTCTTTGGGAATAAATTAAGTGGCAGAATTTGTTGAAAACTGCAATGATGGCTGGAATTTTCTAAGAAGGATTAAGGGATTGGTAGAAAGAGATGCTTCAGATATGTGATATACTTCCTCTGGTTTTTCCTTTTATAATACTTGAGATTCCTCTGATTTTTCATGTTCAGGAGAACTTATCAAATCTCAAAACAGAAAAAAAGATTTGCCTCACCATTACTATTAGATAACTAGTATATCAGGGAAAAAAAATGGAATTTGATTGCGAATGCGAACCTGCATAACTTTCTCCTGTCAGAAACAATTCTCTGGACTTAAATTCTGGGAACTTGTCGTACCATTTCATCATGAAAATGTGCATATCCATGGCTGGCAAGAAAAAGAGGTTGAGATAGATGAATTTTCAGCAAAACAATAAATTTGAATTTATATTCCATGAAGATGTTGCAAGAACTTATCCAACAAACGGTTGAAGAGAAGAGGATTTGGTTTATATGTAATCACAATACCAGTAGAAGCATCCCCGCGAATATAATCTGAGGATGTGTTTGAGTATGACCATCCTACACCAGCAGGGGACTCAACAAACAGGAGATTTGATGCTGTTAAGAAAAAAGAAAGGGACATACATACATATACATAATAAGTTTTCAATTGATGGATAATCAAGTAGCTGAAGTTGAGTTTATTTAAATGCTATAAACAAAAATACAGACCTCTATTCCATGACATTGAATTTGTTCGAAGGCCCCGGCCATCACCTCTTGGAAAAAAGGGACCCAATTCTGTAAAAGCACCTCCACCAATGGAGGAACACCCTGGCCCTGTTTGAAGATATAAGTAAGTAGATAAGCAGAAATATGTGTGTTAGGAAGAGCACAAACATATGATATGAGGAGAGTAGCGTCTTAACAAAAGTGAAATACTAGTAGGAATTAAAATAGAAGACTTAAATTAAATTAAATAGTAATGAATGAATATGATTACCAGAAATTGAAACAAAATCAAACCATAATATTCTAGGATATGTATCCCAAGGCAATGTTATGTCCATATATATGTATAGATTAAGAAAAGAAGCAATCATAATCATAGCAAAGCATTGGTAACTAGTAAAAAAAAGAAGAAACAAAGTGGGAGAATTGTGTTGTGGTAAAAGAAAGAGAAAGAAGAAGGAAAGCAAACCTCCATTGAGCCAAAGAGTGAGGGGCTTGTTGTGAGGGTGGTGATGAGCTTCAACAAAGTAATAAAACAAGCTCCTCCCAGCCTTGTGATCCACATCCACATACCCAGCATACTGTTTAAACCCAACTGGAGGCTGACCAGGCAACTTCACTACCAGATCCTCTTCTGGATACCCTTTCACTCCCAACACCACCAATGCAATCATCCCAATCCCAATCCCAATCCCAATCCACCTACCCATTCTCTTTTTGATTCTCTTCTCAACTTTACTCACAACAATTCTCTACAAGTATTTATAAACCCAACAACCACCCAATCCAAATTTACAATGATGATATTGATAACACAAACAATATCTTTATCCCAAAAGAATTTAAAACTATATTCTGTTACATATACTTACAGCTAGCACGTGAATTCTGGGTTGCTTTAACAAAAAGGTAGCCTATGATTATTATATTTTGGTTTTCTAGTTTACAAATTAGAAGGAGAAGAAGAGATCTGATTTGTTTACAATGCAAATTATTTTATTGCCATGATAATAATAAAAGATATGAGATTTATAGACGTTCACAGTCCTGGAAGCTCCAGAGCTGCCCTAGTACTAGTTGTTGTTGCCATTCTTCCTTTGACCTTTCTTTCCGTTTACTTAGCTGGGCTACACTCTTTTTAAAATTTTGATTTGAAAAAAAATAAATACAAATACTACTACTCCTACTACTCCAAATTTACTTTCTTTTTTTTATAGGAGTTATTATAATAAATAATAAAATTATTATTGTTTTTTTTGGTCAAATAAAATTATTATTGTTACAAGTTACAACTACAAGCGCCATTGGGAAATCAAAATCAATCTTACATTTATTCCACTCATTAATGTCTAACCATACTTTAAATTTTTGGCTAAGCTTGATTGGTGTCTGCTATTTAAAAAAAAATAATTATGTAATCAGTAATCCCTATATTCCATATTATAAATCTATTTTAACCGTTTTACAAAATTTAAGAAAAGTAGTTAAAATTCTAATTTTTATAAACTTTTACCTTCTCTTTCCAATTTTTTCATTTTTCCCTCTCCCTCCCCTAAGTCTCTCTCCTCTCACTTACTCTCTCATAGTAATTAATAAATGAATTAAATTCTAACTAAATTTCTACTACAACTAACAATGGTAATTTAGATAACTTAGGTAAAAGTTGCATTAGTTTTAAAAAGAGACTTATAATATGGGACAAAAGAAGTATTTTTTTAATAAAAATATAAAATAGCCATATAGTATTAAATTAAACAAAAACTAACTTAAAAAAATGTTTCTCGAATATTTAAAAGTGCTATTTATGATTCCTACAAAAAAGTGCTATCTATGAAAAATTTTATGAGTTTTATATTTTCTTCTTCTCATTCTTTTGTTTTGTTTTTGTAGTAGTTTTTAATTGTGCAATACTGGAAATTAAAAATAAAAATTTAATACAATAATAATAAGAATAATAATATAGAGATAATTAAGAAAAGATCCCGCATCTCCTCGAAAAAAAAATCCCGCATGGCATCTTCTAAAAAGGTGGATAAAAAAGATTCTTTAAAAAAAGGGAAAAAGAAAAAAGAAAAACGAAAAACGAAGTGGATAAAATTAAAAAGTCTAAGAATTTTTATAGTAAGTCAATAAGTCAAACCATGGAAAAGTCTGTATTACGGCTGAACTTTTGGCGCTCCATGCAAGTTGAGTTCAATTTTTGTTGCATCCGTAGAGCGTGCAACCCACGGGCCAATGATTGAGCGGAGAATTTGAATGGAATCTTTTCTTGGAGGCTTTATATTATAGTACTGGATCCGGCAAATTTCTTCTGGGGGTATTATTTTTGGAAATGAAAATCTAGGCTAAATACTTACTTACTTACTAGTACCATAGACAGATATAAGCTACTTTTTTGCCATTTGGATTGCTAAACAACGTCCCCTTTTGTTAAATATTGATCCCCTTTTTACATTTTTGTCCTTTATTTATATTTTTAACTTTTTCAAACTCTCAACCTTCAAACTCTAAACTTCATTTCTAACAACTTCTTCAAACTTCATTTCTAACAAATCTTCAAACTCATTTTCCTTCATTTTCTTCAAAAATCTTCAAGAAAATCATGTCGAATTTCGGTGCAAGTCGGTTCACTGTCAAATTTGTAAGTTTTACATTATGGAAATCAAGAGTTAGAGAAAAAAATTTGAATTTTCGGTTTTTTTAGGGCTGTGCACCACTACTTTTAAAGATTTTTTACCTCATTCGATGGCGAACCTACGTTATCGTCCATTTCCGGAATTCTCAGCTTGTTTCATGTTAGTAATTAGATTGAAGATTTCAGATGATTTGAAATATTACAAAATGAAACAAAGGGCGAAAATATCAAAAATTATAAAAAGGGGACGATGTTTAGTAAAAAAGGGATGACGGTGAATAACAAACCCCTTTTACCATAGAAAGTCACGACAGATATAGCCGTCCTCAAATTTTACTGACCTTCTTTTTCTTTTCTTTTCGCTTTTCAATCAATCACACGCGCCTCATTTAAAAGGTGGAGCCCATGGGTAGACACCACGCGCCGGCTCTAATTGCTTTCAAATATTTCAAAGTCCTTTTCTTTTTCTTTTGTTCTTTTTTTTCCAAAAAAACGTTCGTGTTTTTTATTACTCCTCTTTTTTAGTTAAATTTGACCCAAAAATTGTAGGAGTATTAATTTTTGTTTATTTTGAAAATGATTGAGAAGAAACTCATACATTTGGTAAAAAACTCTTACATTTCCAAATACAACTTGTTAGTCTTGAACCATTATTACAACTGTTTTAAAGATACACTTAATCAAATACTAGGAAAAGAATGAAACCGTTGGATAAGTACTTCGAATTAAGCCGTCTAGGAATAAACTAATATATGCCTAAATAAATAAGCAAAAAGGTCGTTTTCTTCCTTATAAATTATTTGGTATAAATTTCACTTTGCACTCTTAAGTTTGTACGGATTGTCACTTTGTACCCAACTTTTTTATTTTGACTAAAATGCACCCTAAAATTTTATTTTTGTGCCACTTTGCACCCTCTGTCATGGTAGGATAAACGGCTCTATCACGATGTCTGACGTGGCATGCCACGTGTACAAAAAAGTGACACATGTCATATCATGTGTACAAAAAGTGACACGTGTCACACCACGTATACCAAAAAGTGACACGTGACATGCCACGTATACAAAAAGGACATGTGACACGTGTCACTTTTTGTCCACGTGGCATGCCACATTAGACGCCGTGACCGATCCGTTTGTCCTACCGGACATAGGGTGCAAAGTGGCACAAAAATAAAACTTTAGGATGCATTTTGGTCAAAATAAAAAAATTTGGTACAATATGACAGTCCGTACAAACTTAAGGGTACAAAGTAGCATTTATACCTAAATTATTTCAAGCATGTCAAACATCAAGATCCAAACATATGTTTACATAACAATTGTTTTCATGTAATACATCAATGCATAAAACCTTATATGAAGCATTTTTTAAAATACTCCATAAAAGTAGATTGGAGACAAAATGTTTGCAAGTTGAATTGCAAGGTTCATTACAAAAAAACAAACATAGAATATATCGATAGCATTAGGAAATTGTCACTGTCAGAGTTTAGGTGATCATATTGAAGAAACCTAAGGTGGTTTCTTCAAAGACAATTAGATCATTGAAGAAACCACCCTGAACCAGGGTGAATAGGATAGTTTACTAATAATAACTACAAATCCAATTATCCAACACAATTTAGATTACTAATAATAACTACAAATCCAATTATCCAACACAATTTAGATTTCGGCAAAAAAAAAAAAACACACAATCATTAGATTAGAATGTTTGAAGTGAAAGATTTAGGCTAAATGCCCAGATCAGGACAAGACCTTTGCCCAATTGTCCGGATCAAGGCCTAACGTTTAAAAAGCTACAAATCAGAACTAAATCTTATAGTGGGTCAGATTAGGACAATTGTTAACTAACGTTAGCGTCTGTGTTAGACGTGCTATGGTAAACGCGTCATATAATCTGGATGTGACACGTGTCATCCAAAAAGTCTCAAAATTTTTAATAACGTATTTTTTTCTTTAATATTGTTAAAAAAATAATTAAGATAAAAAATTAAAAAAACAAGTAAAATTGGTTGTTTCACCGCCAAAAAGGATCAAACCAATTATTTTTCCAGAAAACTCATGAACACATGATGAACTATTAAGAACCACCACCCAACATTGGCCACACCTTTTACTGTCGGCCACCGTGATTACCTATGAGCACCTCGCCGGAGCTACCAAAGGCCATCAAAATTACCGACATCCCCTTCTCACGGTCCTAAAGCAAATTTAACTTTAGTTTTCGCCAAATCTTATCACAAATTAAGAGATCTACAAAGTCTGAATCCAAAAGCTACAACTCCAATCTCCTTCGGCCAATGGATCCCCTCCCACGTTTTGAATTCTACCTGATTCTTGTCAATATATACTAAGACAAAACTTAAGTCCTTAATGTAATTGAAAAAAAGAAACAATCATTATCTTAGTCTTGGTAGTTGATAGTTGCAAGAGGTTTTTGGGTTCGTCGCTGCCGGTGGCTCCTTCCCCTCCTCAACCCTTATCTGGTTTAACCATATCTTCATCTCTATCTTTTTTTTATCTCTAAAATTGATAATAAAGAAGAGTAAAAATATAGAGAAGAAAGAACGGATTGAAGCATTCAAATTTTGGGGAAGAAAAGAAAAGGAAAAAATGAAAAAATTCACCCATCCCCCGCAGTCGAAAGGGATAAGCGAAAGTAGGATTTGAAAAGCAAAGTTTTGTTTTGTTCTCAACTTCAACGTCAGTGTTGGAGAAAATTTCTTTTTGTTTTTTCGTTTTATTTTCTTTCTTTTTCTTTAACAAATTATTAATCACAAAATTTTTTCTCAACCAATAACAATTTGCCACGTGACCTTGCTGTTAACTTAACGGCGCGTGTTGCTCAATCTCAATTTTCCGGTTGCTTGTGTCCTTATTAATTTGGATCATTTCTAAAAGGTTTAGTTCTGATTTGTAGTTTTTTAAACATTAGACCCTGATCCAAGCAATTGGGTAAAGGTTTTGTCCTGATCTGGACAATTAGCCAAAAATTTAAGTAAAGAAAAAAAAGTGCTTCTGCTTTTTTCTCACAAATATTACTTTCCAGTACATACATAATGACTTTAAAAACTTTTAGCTTTGCTTCTTCCATGGCAAAGTCACTCCCATGTCATTTGTCCTATCTTAGCCCCTTTTTTTTCCTGATTATGTTGCTTCAACTCTATATTTTCAAGAGAATTTAAGCAGTCATTTATCATAAAGTAGTCATAAAAATTAAACAAAATTACCTTACAAATTATGTCCAGACTTACAAAAGACCATGTTCTTATGAGAATAAATGAAACATGAGTCTCGAGTTCAAATCATAAGACAATAAGAATTTTACATACACAAAATATATATATATATATATGTGTTAGACATGAATAAATATAATACGCAGCGGACTTACAAAGATAATTGCGTGTCTTCAAAGATCCTCTGCTTGTTTTACGAACGGAGCTTCCTTGGCTTTCTTGGTCCGTAAAAAAAAGCCAACTAGTGTCTTCTCAATTTTCCACACTCTAAGTCCTAGGAGCACTAGTGGATTTCCAGTATAAACTAACTCTCTCGTGAATATTTTTCTAAAGAAAAGAAGCATAACTTTTTCTCCAAATAGTTCTTCTTATATAGAACTATCAGATGAAGTCACTTAGACTTCTGATGGGAGTTAAACTCCTAATTAACTAATAATCAGATAATCTAATTCAATTGAATTTGTTACTTAACAAATCTTAATAAATAAATAGGAGATTCATTTAATTATATCTTATTAACAAATAATAAGATATTTGTTAATTTTAAATGACGGATAAAAAATTAACAAATCTCCCACTTTATCCTCATTTAAAAAACCCACCACAAAATATTCACAGTCTTAGTTAGCAAATACTTTCATACAGAAATAGAGTGTGTGACCGGACGAAGTAACAATGAAGAGTCTTGGACCTTTATTAAGTTTCCACCATACTAATATAGGTCACGAATAAATGGAGTATTCGTCCATGCCCCAAATCAATTAGTTTACACCGAATCATGGAGTTAATCCCTCATTACTCCCAAATTTGATTCACTAGTACTTGTGACTTCATGATTATCAATTACTCATTTGATAATCGCCCGGGCTATGAATCACAATACTTGTGTAAAGCATCAATTGGTCTTACCCCATTCCTAATATTAATCCACTCGGATTGGAGTACTTTCCTAGCATGTCCCTTGTGGCATAGTAATCATTCATGCCCCTTAGATCACATACTAAGGTGTTACATCTAATCCAAATTTCATAATATAGGTTTGGGTTCAAGGGCATTATTTATAGGGCTCACACAGTGACAAGGAGGAAAACAACATCTTGTCACTCACCTATGTGGTCAAAAGCACATACAGTATGATATGTATGCTACGACGAAGCTCCCACTAAATGGACCATGTCATGCTTCCTATGTCGTACGATTACGACCAAATACTACTACAAGTATTTAACCCAAGTTATATTCGCCAAAAAGAATTACTCCATATACTTTTGCTCATAACTTGTCGGCTCTACTATAGGCTTAATGAAATAGTGGGGTTATCTCATTATAACGACTTATTTCCATATTAAGTCTCATCTCAAAACGTATTGAGGCGACTAGTATTGAACATGACATTTCTACTAACCTCATAGTAGAAAATGCTACCATTAAGCATTTGACTCTCTCAATTTAATGTTACCAAAAACATCAAATTCTTGTCATGTTCTAGTCTCATCCTACATGTTACCCAAACATTAGGGTGATCATCTGTGTGAGTGGACTGATCTCGCCTATCGACATGTAAGTGCCTGAATTATAATTCTCTGTTACAAAATTCTAAAAAAGAGAAAATCATAACATTATTCCATAAATCATAAATACAATGTCCATCAAAATTTTGACAATCCCAAGCTCTTAACATGAGTTTTAAAACTGTCTCTAGCAATAGGTTTCGTGAAGGGGTCAGCAACCATATTGCTAGTGGATAAATGTTTGAGAACAACTTCTCCTTCTTTGATCATATCTCTAATGTAGTGAAAACGAATGTCAATATGCTTGGACCTCCCATGATATTTCGGGTCCTTAGCATATGCTAGTGCAGCCATGCTGTCTAAATAAATCAAGACTGGTTCATCAGAAAGTGTAGTAACTCCCAAGCTCTGGATGAATCTCTTTAACCAAATGGCTTCTTGCACTGCCGCTGAACATGCCACAGGTTCAGCTTCCATGGTTGACAATGCTATGCATGATTGTTTCTTACTACACCAAGAAACAGTTGCTTCTCCAAGCATAAATGCATAACATGAGCTGGACTTTCTACCATCCTGGTCTCCACCCCAATCGACATCACTGAATCCTTTCAGCTTCATCTCACCCTTTTGATAGCAGAAGACATATGATGCGCCCAAGGCTTATCATGGAAGGAATGATGCGCCAAGGACTTATCATGGACTTGAAGATGCCTATGGAGAGCGAGGAAAGGATGTGCAAGGGCTGCAAGGAAGCATGAAGATGCATGAAGACCATGGAGATATCGATAATCATGTTCCAAGCACTAAAAAGATGCCATTCGATCCATTGAAGATGCTTATTGGTCCGATGACAAGAGCAAGAGCTAAAAGGTTCAAGGTTGCACTCATGGGCCTTGTTCGAACTCATCTTGAAGACTTGAAGACCATTGAAAATCAATTGAAGAGCTTTAGTGATGATTTGGGAAAGAAATTACCAATCAATTACTTGTTCATCACTTTGCTTGCTATTGGTTCTAGATGGCCGGATTGACATCATGGCATGAGCCCATTAGCTTTAGTTTGCTTTGTTTGGGCTTAATTCTATCTTAGATTAGCTTATTTTTAAGTTTGGACCTTATTTGGATTGGGCCTTGGTTGACTAAGTCCAATCCTTGTTTAATTATGTCTTTATTTCCTTTTCCTAGTTGGGTTTGGACTAGTTTTTCCCTAACCCTTATATTTGGACGAAAATTAGGATTTATTTTAGGATTTTGGTTGACCCTATCACTATATAAGGCCACCAATATCTCTTGTAAAAGGAAAGTTGAGTTGATTAATAAAGTTGAGGATTATTTTCCCAAATTGATTATCTTAGCTTCATTGTTCTAGTTTGAGCAAACTTAGGGTTCTTCAATCTTGTAGAGTCCTAGCAAACAATTAGGTTGTGATTGCTTAATTGTTTGTGAAATCTTGTGATCTTAGGTGTTCAAGTGCATGTCGACTTGGAGGTCTAAGTCCGACGAACGAAGGAAGATTTATCAAGTGAAGATTGTCGACATACTCATCTAGAAGTTTGGTGATTCAAGTTGATCTTAGGCGGGTCTCTAAGGTGGATTTGGACCGATATACAACTAGATTTGTATCAATTGGTAATCAGAGCTTAGGTTTATCATCTTCAATCGGTAAATCTATCTTTTTACTCATCATTCATCACATCGATTTCACCCACACACTCATCGCACCACCCTTCTTGAAAATTCAAAAAAATCTGCAACTTTAAAAATTCATAGCTGATTCATCTTACATCTTTTTGCTTTGAAATTTCAGATTTAAGTTCCTTATAACTAGTAGTTATATCGAAAAATATAAAAAAATAAAAAAATTTCGACCAGAAACTTGTGATTTTTGTTCTGGATTCGTTTGAGCTCGGAAAGCTGTGAAATTTGAGCTTTAGACTTATTTTGGTGTGATCTTTCTGGGAAAAATATTGAAAAAAATCAAAAAAAAATTGTGCTGTTATCGATTTTTTCCAGAAACTAGGGTTCTTAGTTTGGGAAATTTGGGGATTAGGGTTTTTCTTGTGCAATTGATCTAATTAGTTGCATTAACTCTAATTGATTGTGTAATTGAGATTCTTGGGTTGCTTTGCTGTGAATTGTGATTTGATTTGAAGAATTTCAGGTTACAAACCCTATTGGATTCAAGTGGTACAAAATAGGAGACAAGTGGTACTAGGGTTTATGCTAACCGATTTGATATTGTGATTTGTGCTTGAATTGAGTTTTTGTGCAGCAACTTTGGAGAAGAATTTCGACATAAGAAGCCTGCATTAAGTGGTTTGGTTTGGTTTAAGATCACTTTTCTTTTGATTCACAAATAACTTTGCTACTAATTGTTTGTTTCTCAAGTAGGTCACGAGAAGAAAGGAGTGCTCTAGGAGTTGCTCTTATTAGGCCTATTGAAGCTAGTAAAAGGCAAATCTTGTGAGATCATCAAGAGAGTAGTGGATCGCCAATCCATAGGAATTGAGTACAAACACGAGAGCACAAGTCAAAGGTATAAGCACACACACTTGTGAGGATTTTTATTACTAATCTTTGTTCTTTTTATAGATACAATGGGAGATAGATAAGAAGAGCAGAATCAAGGAGAGAATACGAATGCCATGTTACAACAAATACTTAAACAACTTGGCACCATGTGTATTAGTTTGGGTGATAGGAGAACTTTGAGAGCCTATGTGAAAGGGGAAGTTCATAGGGACAATTTGTTTCACACTAAGATGTATGCGAATGGGAAGCCTAGTGATCGTGTCGTCAGCAATCATAAAATAATCCCCACAAAATCCTAACTAAGTAGATAGGGCAAGTAGGGGTCGAATCCCACAGAGAAGGGTAGTAAACTTTATCCCAAGAGTAAATCTTTTCTAGAGATTATATTTAAAACAGAAAACAGGGGATTAAATAGATTAATTAAAAAAAAAGCAATTAAACTAAAAACAAAACAAAGTAAATTGAATCTAGATCTGTAACAAATTAAGAAAGCAGACAATAATTAAAAGGTATACTTCTTCTTCAGTGGTAGAAATCAATCAAATTAACTATGGATCCTTGATTTAAAAGATGAATTTAATATTTTATTGCCGATGACAATTGGTCTAGGGAAACCCTAACATGTATATTAGATAAAAGGTCTCTTTTCCAGCTTAATTTATCCCTTTTATTCCTTCAGCAATCGATTACCTTTTTAGGGCTTAAAGATTACTTAAGAACAAAGCATTAAGAACAATTTTCACACATGCACAACAAGTATAACCAAACCCATAGTTTTTCAACCATAAGGTTTACCAATCCCATTGGATGTTTCTTAGACTGACTCCAATTTGTTACTATAATCAAACTTGAGGTTTTAGCTCGTAAGCTTGATTTAACTACAGATCTATCAAATTATATCAATAATCATCAAGATCATAAAATAAAGCAGAGATTTAGCAAACTATCAATCTAGAACAAATATCAAATTATAAGCACACAAATCTCACCATAATCAATTGATTAGGTTCACCAAAGGATAAGAAGTATTAAGGGTTTAGCTACCCATGAATTTGGAAAAATCCATGAGAGGCATAAGAAAACTTACAAAACTTGAAGAGGCAAAATCTCCTTCTTGAAATCTCCTAGGGTTGCCGCCCCGCTCTATACAAAGAGAAGGTGCGGCACCCTTAGCCTAAAATTAGAGAAGAAAAACTAGAATATTTTCTAAGAAAAAGATGATAGAGAATTATGTGGGATTGGGTTACATAAGGTGGCTATTTATAGTGGGAAAATAACCTAAAGACTCCTATTAGAC
>AWWV01014189.1:0-28437 GCA_001974805.1 Corchorus capsularis
GTCGGCCTTAAGCACTCAATTAGACCTGCAATTGAATTCTCAAGATCACAAGATTCACAAACAACTAAGTTATCTCAACCTAATTGCTTGCTAGGACTCTACAAGATGAAGAACCCTAAGTTTGCTCAAACTAGAACAATGAAGCCAAAGAAATCGATATGGGTATAAACCTCTCAACTTTATTGATTAACTTGACTTATGTTTACAAGAGGGGGATGGTCCCTTTATATAGTAGTAGGGAACGCATAACCCTTCTCCTAAATCTAAAAGGAAAACATTACATAAAGGAAGAAACAAGGAAATAGCCTACTCCTTGTCCTACTAGGAAAAGTGAATACATAACTTAATTAAGCAAGGATTGGACTTAGTCAAACAAGGCCCAACCCAATGTCTTCTAAACTAATTAAATAATTAATCTAAGATAGAATAAAGGCCCATGAGGCCGAATTACACAATACCAAAGCCTAATGCTCATCGATCTCAAGTAAAGTAAACACCTTGGAATCGATGGAAATGTTCTTGGTGATGTCGACTTCAATGCCTTCCAAATGTTCTTCAATGGACTCTAAACCTTCAAGATGAGATCTTACAAAGCCCAATAAAGCTTCCTTGAACCTTTTAGCCCGTGCCCTAGTCATTGGACCTTGCGGAATGGCTAAAGGATCAAAAGGCCGGTCTTGTCCGGATGGCCCTATCGATGTCCGGTTGTGGCCGGTTGGTGCGCCTAGCGATGGCCGGTTGTGGCCGGACATGTCCATGTCGCATGGCCGGTGATGGCCGGGCATCTCCAAGTCGCGTGGCCGGTGTTGGCCGGACTTCTCCAAGTCGCATGGCCGGTCAGTAGTGCTTCCACCTCCATGCTCCTCCAAGCTAGCATCGATGACATCTCCATGATCTTCATTGGTTCCAATGTGTCCTTCTAAGCCATGATAAGCCCTTGGCGCATCATTGAAGATGGCTATGGAGAGCAAGGAAAGGATGTGCAAGGGCTGCAAGGAAGCATGAAGATGCATGAAGACCATGGAGATATCTATAATCATGTTCCAAGCACTAAAAAGGTGCCATTCGATCCATTGAAGATGCTTATTGGTCCGATGACAAGAGCAAGAACTAAAAGGTTCAAGGTTGCACTCATGGGCCTTGTTCGAACTCATCTTGAAGACCATTGAAGTTCAATTGAAGAGCTTTGGTGATGATTTGGGCAAGAAATTACCAATCAATTACTTGTTCATCACTTTGCTTGCTATTGATTCTCGATGGCCGGATTGACATCATGGCATGAGCCCATTAGCTTTAGTTTGCTTTGTTTGGGCTTAATTCTATCTTAGATTAGCTTATTTTTAAGTTTGGACCTTATTTGGATTGGGCCTTGGTTGACTAAGTCCAATCCTTGTTTAATTATGTCTTTATTTCCTTTTCCTAGTTGGGTTTGGACTAGTTTTTCCCTAACCCTTATACTTGGACAAAAATTAGGATTTATTTTTTAGGATTTTGGTTGACCCTATCACTATATAAGGCCACCAATATCTCTTGTAAAAGGAAAGTTGAGTTGATTAATAAAGTTGAGGATTTTTTTCCAAAATTGATTATCTTAGCTTCATTGTTCTAGTTTGAGCAAACTTAGGGTTCTTCAATCTTGTAGAGTCCTAGCAAACAATTAGGTTGTGATTGCTTAATTGTTTGTGAAATCTTGTGATCTTAGGTGTTCAAGTGCAGGTCGACTTGGAGGTCTAAGTCCGACGAACGAAGGAAGATTTATCAAGTGAAGATTGTCGACATACTCATCTAGAAGTTTGGTGATTCAAGTTGATCTTAGGTGGGTCACTAAGGTGGATTTGGACCGATATACAACTAGATTGTATCAACATAGTCTGCAGTTGCATGAAGATACCTGATTATCCTTTTGACAGTTTGCCAACGAGCAGGTCCTGGATTGCTTTGGTAACGACTTACCAAACCAACTGCAAAGCAAATATCAGGGCGTGTACCCAACATAGCATACATTAGGCTCCCAATAGCATTTGCATATGGAACTCGTTCCTTCTTTTTCTTTTCTTCTTCAGTTTTTGGACAATGATCTAGACTTAATTTAAACACCTTTTCAACTGGAGTGTCAACTGGGTTACTATAATGCATCCGGAATCGTTCTAATATTCTTTGGATATATGTTTCTTGAGACAAACCAAGAATACCTTTTGAACGATCCCTTAAAATTTTAATGCCAAGTACATAATTGGCTTCACCCATATCCTTCATCTCAAAAGTGGAGGATAGCCATTTTTTAGTGGCATTGATCATCTTCGTATTGTTCCCTGCCAATAGTATGTCGTCCACATATAGTGAAAGAATCAAAATTCCTTCAAACGTATTTTTGACATACACACAATGGTCCTCTTCCAACATTACTAAGCCGAAAGCTATTATGGCTTCATGGAATCTATGGTACCATTGGCTAGAAGATTGCTTAGGACCATAAATTGATCTTTTAAGGAGACAAACCTTATGTTCTTGGCCTTTGATTTCAAAACCAATAGGCTGGTCCATATAAATTTCCTCATTTATCGCACCATTGAGGAATGCAGTCTTAACATCCATTTGGAACAATTCTAAATCCAAATGGGCCACTATGGCAAGGATTAAGCGAATAGAGGCCATTCTCACAACAGGAGAGAATGTCTCATCATAGTCTATACCCTCAATTTGGGTATAACCTTTCGCTACTAATCGAGCCTTATACTTGTCAATTGATCCATCCGATTTACGCTTAACTTTAAGAACCCATTTGTTCCCAATAGTTTTGCGACCCGGAGGTAGATCAACTAACTCCCACACATTGTTTTTGGCCATAGAGTCCATTTCATCCTTCATGGAAGCTAACCATTTATCTCGAGTGGATGATGCTAAAACTTCTTGAAAAGAAGTAGGTTCATCATCATCTTGTGAAATACTTATGAAAGCATTATTTTCGATTTCAAAACGTCGACGTGGAACAGTTCCACGTGAACTCCTACGTAATTCGATGCTTTCATTTTGGGAATCCACTTCTATTGGCATGCTCCCACTATTGGGTGCATTTCCTATGGACATACTCCCACTACCTTTGTCGATCTCTGGTTGAGTTCTCATTTCCCCACCATCGACAAAGGGTTGTGTGATCTCTTCTTGCAACTCATACAAGTGAAGATCATTTTGTACTTCACCAATACTTGGAAATTCTTCTTCAAGAAATTTCACATTTCGAGATTCCATTTCTCTCATACCCCCATCTGGGTGTTCACCATACATGACATACCCCTTAGAATTCTCAGGATATCTTATGAACACTTGTTTATTTGCTTTAGGCCCAAGTTTTCCAAATTTATGGTTCGGATTGTAAACATATCAAGCCGATTCCCAAGGGCGTAAATATTCTAAATTAGGCTTTCGCCCAGTCCATAACTCATATGGCATTGAGGGTACTGATTTACTAAGCACTCGGTTAAGTATATAGGCAACGGTTAATAAAGCATCTCCCCAAAACTTAATGGGAAGATTGGCTTGTGCCATCATCGACCTAACCATGTCTAGTAGAGTGCGATTCCTGCGCTCAGTAACACCGTTTTGCTGCGGTGTTCCAGGAATGGTTAACTGTCTTAATATGCCTTTTTCCTCACATAATGTCTTGAACTGATCAGACAAGTATTCTCGACCACGATCGGTCCTAAGAGTTTTCAAACTCCTTTCTCTTTGATTTTCTACCTCGACTACGAAGCGTTTGAAACAATCCAAAGCTTCATGCCTATGAGACAACAAATACACGTACCCAAAACGTGAATAGTCATCAATAAATGTGAGAAAATAGCTTGCACCGTGACGTGCTTTAACATTCATCGGACCACATATGTCCGAATGAACTAATTCTAAAGGATGATTAGCTCTTGTTGCCTTACCAAAAGGCTTTCTGCTTGCTTTTCCTGCTAAGCAAGGCTCACATGTAGGAACATCGACTTTTGTGAGAGAGCCCAATAGGCCTTCTCTTGCAAGTCTTTTCATCCTATCTTGGCCAATATGTCCAAGTCTAGAGTGCCATGTAACAGAATCACTGTTTGCATAAAAAAGATTTGTGGAAAACAAATCCATTTTATCATCATCCAAATCCAAACTAAAGAAACCACCAATCAAAGTACCATGTCCAAAAAATGCCTTTTGGAAATAAATATCCAAACCATCACTACTAAAGAGAAATGAATATCCTAAGGAAATCATAGCTAAAACTGAACATAGATTACAACGAATTCCAGGAGCATAAAGTACATCGTGAAGTAACAATATGCGTCCACTTCTCATCCTTAGCTGGTACGAACCCATTCCAAGGACTTCCTCTCTTGTTTCATTTCCAAGAGTGACATACTGAGTGCCAGCTGTAACTCGGTGATAATCTACGAAACCATCTCTATCACGCACTACGTGCTTGTTTGCGCCTGTATCAACAATCCAATCAGGAAACAGTTGAGCAACTAATGCATGTGCACAAACAAATGTATAGATGGATTTAGGAGAAGCATGGATCTTTACCTTTCTCGGATTAGTGCAATCCTTGGCAAATATCCTTTCCCTCCACAGTTATAGCATTTAAGCTTGCTAACATCCTTTCTCTTTGCACCTTTTCTCTCTTGTGGCTTGGCAGGCCTATTTTGATTAACCTTATGAATAGGCTCCTTTTTGCCTTGCCACTTGTGCTTAGGCTTTTTCTTTAATGCTCCTTGTCTCCCCGCATGGGCTACGAGAGCAACAGCCTTGGATGTCTCTAGGCGCTCAGCCTCAAGCTCAAGGTGTCGTGAAATATCATTGAAGGTCTTAATGTTCTCACTGTGGGTCATGAGGAGCTTCATTTGAGACCACTCTGGGTCAGGGAGTGAACGAATCACTGCCAACACTTGTTGTTCATCACTAAGATCAACACCAGCTCCTCTAAGATCACGAATCATCGAGCTCATCACTCGAAGATGCTCAGGCATAGTGTGCTTCGGATCTTTAGTATATTGCTGAAATTTCAGGTTCAAAGCACGAAGCCTTGTGGCTGAGGTTTGACCAAATGTCACTTTCAGCTGATCCCACATTTCCTTAGCAGTAAGGAAATTCTCAATCCCCCAATCAGGTCATTGTGCATGCTACTCAGCCAATGTAAAGCGTGCACATCTATCCTTTTTGACCCAATTGTCATAAGCCTCCTTATCCGACGATGTTGGGCAGTATTGCGCTCCTCAGGTCGTACCATGGTGGTGGTTAAGGTTTCCAGAACCTCTTGCTCATTAAGAAGATACTGAATCTTCCTTTGCCAGATGTCATAGTTTTGACCGTCAAGCTTTTTGTCTTTGCTCAAATCAGCAACTATGTTCTTAGACGCCATTTCACTACAATGATCAATTTAAAATGGACATTAGGCACATTAATAGTGGTAAAATCTCAAATTAATTCAAATTATAAATTTCTATTTATCTCATAAGATCGAGAACTTCGCTATGCTAATAATCATCACTTATGAGACATATAGAAAAGAATAATTTTCAGAATTAATTCCCACTTTTAAAGAACATATCTTTTCTAAGAAAAAACAAATTTTCTAGAAATTCTTTGAAGAAACAAATCCCTCAAAAAAAAAAAACAGAACATATCCAATATTTATTATGATTAACAAACAATTGAACAACTCATAATAATACTATTAATAAAAAAAATACAAAAAAAAGCAAATATCATGTCAATTTGCAAAAATAGATATACAATATCACATGATCAATTGTAAAATATAAAAAAACTAAAGAAATCCGTAAGCATATACGGTTCAATTGCAAGTTAATAATAAAAAAAATGCAAAAAACAAATTTGCACGTAAAAACGTATCAATTTCAGGCATAATATTCAATCCAATATTAATGAAAAGCAAATCAGATTTTGCATGCAATTTCACGTTTTGCAAAAAGATTGCAAAACAATTCAATAATAATGCAAAACAAATTTGCTAACAATTGAGTGTAGTATCATGTTTCAATAATTGCGAAAAGAATGCAAATTAAAACCGTGAGCAATATATATCACCGTGTCAATTGCAAAGATAATAAGTGTGCAAAACAAATTTGCTAGCACTACCAGTCAACCACGTATTCACGTACCAGTTAATTTGCAAAATAAAATTAAAAAAAATGCAAAAACATATCTGCTTGCAAAACAAATCTGCATAATTGGATGTGTAGTATAATTTGCAGAATAAATCTATCTATCAATATAGAACTAATCCACAAACAAATCTGTAGAAATTTAATTTGCCTAACTATTACATATTAACGTAGAACTAATCCACATTAATTAGAATATATCTACACAAGATTAATATTCATTAATCGTGGAACAAATTTACATATTTTCATGTATATAAAACAGATCCACAAAGCTTGTTAATTTATTAAAAATAAATTAAAACCAACCATATATTAACAAATCTATATATTTAAGTAGAACAATTCTACAAAGGCTATCAAATAATAGTGAAATAGAACAAATCCTAGCCCAAAAAATTCACCAAGACAGGTCCAATAAAAGGAAGAAACAAGGAATACATCCGTGAAAACAAGTAATCTAGCTCGGATACCAATGTTAGATATGAATAAATAAAATATGCAGCGGACTTACAAAGATAATTGCGTGTCTTCAAAGATCCACTGCTTGTTTTACGAACGGAGCTTCCTTGGCTTTCTTGGTCCGTCAAAAGAAGCCAACTAATGTCTTCTCAATTTTCCACACTCTAAGTCTTAGGAGCACTAGTGGATCTCCAGTATAAACTAACTCTCTCGTGAATATTTTTCTAAAGAAAAGAAGCATAACTTTTTCTCCAAATAGTTCTTATATAGAACTATCAGATGAAGTCACTTAGACTTCTGATGGGAATTAAACTCCTAATTAACTAATAATCAGGTAATCTAATTCAATTGAATTTGTTACTTAACAAATCTCAATAAATAAATAGGAGGTTTATTTAATTATATCTTATTAACAAATAATAAGATATTTGTTAATTTTAAATGACGGATAAAAAATTAATAATATATATATAAAAGATTGCAGACCTAAGATTGTATTTGGAGAATGAATTTTAGAGATAGAGCATCTGAATCAAAAGGATCATTGTTAGCCGTTTAGTGTTAATAATTTCCTGTGTCTATATAATTGGCAAAAGATAAAATTTGGATGAGAATCCTAGGAAAGCTCAGGCTGGTTTACAAGCATCAAGAAGCTGCTAGCTAGACATATGATGAAGCTTTACCAATTTTATATTTAAAGTCACACATACAATTAGGGAAACATAAGAACAATATATGGAATGAAAATGTCAGCGAGAAGGTGGAGTGGGTATAATGAAAACAAAGGAAATGGAAGGATACAAACAATTGGCTTGATAGACATTTTGGTATTTGAACTTGTGATAAAAGGGATAAATTAGTCGTTGGATTTCTACATTTGTCAATTATACACCTAAATTTGTAAAAAAAGAACAAATTAACCCTTTTTGGACAGAAATTGATACAACTTTGTTAACAATTAGACGAAATTTAATGAACCGTACCAATTTTAGTCCAAAAAGAGGTAATGCCTCTTTTTTACAACTTTAGGCGTTCTGGCAAATTTGGAAGTTAAATGGCTAATTGTCCCTTTTTTTTACAATTTTAGAAGCCAAATTGTCTTTCAAAGAAGCCAAACTGTCTTTCAAAGAAGCCAAAATGTCTAATAAGCCAAAAACAATTATACTCCTTTTGGTCTCCTTTGCAACCAAACGCAATGCCAGATTTTTTAGAGCAAAATGACCAACAAGTTGAAAAATCATGACACTAAGCTCAAATTAACAGCATGCCTTCAAAATTTACATCAATTTGAATATTTCCATATTGTCTTGACTCAGAATGGAATGGGGCATGCGCAAATTATGCAAAGTTCCAAACATGAAAGAGGCTTGGTGGTGAGGTCTCCAGAAAAGCAAAAGAAGCTAAGAAGTAGGGCAAATTGGAGAACAGTGAATATGAAGACAAAGTAGCAACTAATTCTTGTATCATCATCAAGGCACAAGCAATACAGCTTTTTTTTTCCCTTTAAAAAGACAGAGTGATGGAAAGAATGCATGACTACTGACTAGAAAGAATAGGTCCTGGTTTTACAACCAACTACTAAAAAGGTTGGGGTCCCTCCTCTTTTACAAGCTTCTTTGCATCATCAAGTGTCAGATATACTTTGCCCCTTGCTGTTCATGTTCAGCTCATATATATATTCCATTTTGTCCCTAAACAACCAAAAAGAGAAATGATATATAAAGTAAAGTATAAACTTCATCATCTCATAACTTTCCTTTCCTACTCAGGTAGAGGAAGAAAAACCAACCTCAACCTAACAACTCTCCATCACAAACCCAACCCAAGCAGATTGATAAACAGTCTAAACCATATACCATTACCTGAACTTATATATGATGGGCAAAACCCAATCAGCCCAAATTGACTCAAACCTGAACCAAACATGAAAGTTGATACTGATTCCTACCTCCGAATATTTTCTTTCTTGGCAATTACCGGTAGATAGTCTAGGCTGAAAAAAAAAAGCAGGTCACTGAATGATGATGCACAGTACATTAACTCTAACTCAGGTTCAAAAAAAGTTTTAACTCTATGATGTATTCTATTCTAAATTGATGATTAGGAATAGCATTATAAGAGTATGGAACATAGAAACAACAGAAAGAACCCAATAGTTTAATGACATAACAAGGTAAGATTAGACTACTTGTATTCCTTGAGACAGTTAAACCAACATTGCTCCCACATTTTCTAAAGCAAGAACCTTTAAGCCTTGGAAAGAATGAAAAGACCAGATAAAAAAAGGTAGAGTACTATCATAAAAAGGCAGTATAAAGAATGATCAGACGAGTGGGATCTTGAACCCATTTACTTTTCTTTCCACAAACGCCTAATCAACATCATATATTTTAAGCCATACAAAAGGGAAGTTGATTATAATTTACTCCTAGCACATAAGAACTGCAGACTAGTAAATAAAAGTTAAAATTTTGAAATCTGGTTGTACTCCCAAATTTGGAATAATTAAATTATCACTCAAAGCTAGCAAGAAAGGATGACAGTTAACTTCTAAAATTGGTTTTTGAGCACCACCAGTCATTACATTTTATTAACCATGATGTTGGATCTACTCTCTTATATCTTATTTATTCCCCGCAAACAAAAGTCAACTTCACCTAACAAGAATCAAGAGCAATACTTATGACCTAGATGAAATAAGAATAAAATACAGAGCAG
Organism: Corchorus capsularis; assembly: GCA_001974805.1. NCBI lineage: Eukaryota > Viridiplantae > Streptophyta > Magnoliopsida > Malvales > Malvaceae > Corchorus > Corchorus capsularis. The sequence continues at coordinate 9,336 of AWWV01014189.1, forward strand.
GCCCTCGGATAAAAAGTCACAAGGAAATCTTACTTGGGGAATCACAAGGCCACTAGGAAGGATAGAAGAGAGGTTACAATCACCAATTAGACCGACTCCATGAACAAGATCATGAACTGCTCACTTTCAACTGCAGGTTACATCCTGCATCTAGGAAATGGAAATCTTGCTCTAAGTTAGAAACTTAAACACTGTTAAAGAATTCAAGGTTGTTGTCCTGTGAATTAGAAAAACATAGATAAATAGAATGACGAAATAGTTAAATATGATTTCTCCCCGATTGTTACTTGGCTAACACCATTGTCCATTAGCCTTGCCATTTATAATTCATATCCTAACTTAACTCAAAGGCCCTATTATCATTTTTGCCCCTGAAATATTTTGCTTCTATGGAAAAGGAGACTAGCCGGAGAACACCATCACCTTCTGAGAGTGACTTTCAGAAACCAGAGTCATGCAATATACAAACAGCTGTGATCCTTGAACCATTCTAGATCTTGTGGTGAAAGATGTAACAATAATGCAGGACTAACTTCTGTCACATCCCTTCTCCTACATCAGTCAAAACCAATATCACATCCACTTTAAAGTAAAGCAAGAAGCTTTCGGAACTTTGAAAGATGAAAAGAGTAAAATGTAAAAAGAAAAGGTGCACTGCTTTAAGTAGTGATTAGAGAAAGATTGAATGATGGTTTGTGACTAATTTTAAATTTTGTTTCCAAAGAAAGTCTAACAAATATATACTATGTATATGGTAGAAGAAAGAAATGATGAGAAAGCAAGTTGATCATATTTTACTTCATAAACTGAGGCCTAACCTCAGCTAACAAAACCTACAAATTTGAACCAATTTACTCTCAAAATTTATATAAGCACAAGTATCAGTTACTGAAAAGGATGACTTGTAACTTTAGCATTGGCTTCTATACATTATGTATCCCATGCAAGCAACCATGTTATCGGATCTATACTCTGTTACCAAATGCCCCACAAGAAAATCACTACTTTTTTGGCTGCATAAGAACATAAGATGATAGGTTACACAATGGGAAGTAGCCCTCTCCCATCCCTATAAACCCCACCCTGCCTGGCACAAGATTCAAACTCAAGATCTCCAATTAACAAGAAATCTCAAGCTCTAACTACCAGGGCGTCCCCTTGGGGAAAGAAATGTCAACTACTACTGACACTTGAAAATGCATATGATAAAGATCAAGGATCTGTATTATTGTAAAGAAGGGATCATGAAATGAGGATAAATCTCTGGCTAGCACATCTTAATGTGCAAGCCATCAGAAAAACCACACAGAAATCTTACTTGTGGAATTAGAGCCTTCATGTTGAAATAGACCTGTAAACTCTCCAAGAGCTGGCCATACCCTGCATCTCGACAAACATGTTGCAACTTTGAACAATTCCAACCTCAAGAGATTTATAACTAATCTCCAGATACGGCCTCCTCGCATCTTGCCAAATCCCAAATTCCAAACTAAACTACTGTCTATGCATTTATATTTGCTTTTCCCCTTTCACTTCCCACTCCAAGTATGTAAACAACAAATAATCAATGCACATATTCATTTTTATGATAATTAACGAATGACTTAAGCAAAATTTATCAATGTATATACATTTATAGAACCAATTTTTACAACAGATTTAAATACAGAATTATATTTCAGGGGCCATGAATTTCAAAATGCTGAATTATCATGTTAACAAAAGTATCAACTAGCTATTTCACCATGCAGGAGGGGAGAGAAAAAAAAATAGATAAGAGAAATTTTCATATTTCAGAGTAGAATTTGACTAATTGTAAAGAATCAAAGGTAGTCTCCAAACGCCATTCCTTCTGCTTTTTGCTAAGTGGTCTTCCTTTTCCTGCTTTTTCTCTATTTATTCTCACATCTGCTAAACCCCATGTGCAACGTTTTGTTTCCATGTCAAAAGAGATTAGCCTGAAAACACCATCACCTTCTGAAAGTGAACCACTTTCAGCTACCTCAGTCACATATTTCACATACATAGAGCGATCTCTAAACCGCTCTAGATCTTGTGGTATCCTAACTACTCTTTCAACACCTGGAGATGACACCTGCAGGTAACACAAATTTATAGATTTGACAACTGAATCTTATCTGATGAACAGAATAAAATTTCAGTAATATGACATTAGTCACCATAGATGGTGGCAGATCTACTAACTTCAGCTCCAAAAGTAAAGAAATTGACCATGTCCAACATCTAATGTGCTTAAACTAAGGCTAAATACATGCACTAAGTTTCCATCAGATCATACCATTAAGCAAGTTAGCCAATTTAGAAAGGCATGTCTTTGATCATTACCTCCAAGGTTATATTTTCAGGCACTGATTTAGCAAGCTCAGCTTCATCCAGTTTTGATCTATAGCTTACAGAAAAAGCTTCAACATCTTCCATGCTAGGGGAACCAGACCTGTTACAGCTCATTCTAAATCAGAATCCCAGGGGAAAGATTACTATTGTTGGAAGAAAATGAACCATAATGAAGTGCTTTCCAAGAACACTAAATGAAACAAAAGAAACAAAAAATAAAATCAAAGTAAAGGCAAATGAACAGTTCATACATTTTTAACAAATGGGTAGTAACTGTCAAGAAACGTCTTGGATATCTTGTTAAGGAATAGACCATCACAAAATCTGCCTTCACATGCCAGCTCTACTCTATTGCTTGGCTAAGGGGAGGACACCACCCCTTAAATTGTGATTCTGATTTAAACTTTTGCTTGGATATCCAGTTAAAATTATTCAGATTGCACTTTTATCCTAATGTTGCCAGTTAAACTTTTAGGATAGCATAAAAGAAAACAAGAAATTTATCTAAGGGCCCTTAGAAAGCAAATATCATGGCTGTATAACTGAAAGTTCCATGAAAATGGAAAATTACCTAGTTAAAGCTGAAGTACTCATTCAAACTCAAGTCTTACCGTAAGAAATTTAAATTAACCACTAAATTGTAGCTTCTACTTTCAATAAGATGTTATGTATAGAAAATGGGAAATCTTCAAAAAAAATCCCATTAAATATATGTGCATCCCTTCAATATCAAACCTATGATGAATCACTAATATATTCAAGTAAAGCAATATAAACTAAGATGCAACCTTATACAGCATCCCTCTTAAGAAAAAATATTACACAACATCTCATCCGTTGTTTATTAGTTTTTCTGGGGACTAGTTTCTCAAGCTCTTTCAACAACGGGTTTTTGGGCTTTATTTTATAATTGAGAATAAAGGTCCTAGTTACCAAAATTTCTCATAAAATATGTGTCAAAAAATGCTTACTTATTTGTTAGTCTTTCGATGCGGACTTTTATGGAGGAATTTGACAATGTTTTGAAGGCATATATACCCAATTCACCATCGAAGGATAGACATATATCCTCAGCTAATCTTAAAGCTTCTTTATCCCACCATGTACCAGCAAGAGAAATTCCTCCTCCTCCAGCTCCATCACCAACCTTCAAATACACAGGAGCACTTTTCAGCTAATTGTGTCAGCTTTGAACCAAAAATATGATAAATGTCGTAAATAACTTGTTTGCAGTAAAACTTACATATTGCTCAGTTTCATTTTCTATATACTCCTCTTCAAAATAATCATCATCATTGTCTATCATTGATTCATCTACACAGCCAAGAAATGCATTTGTGCATTAGAGATTCATTCAGCATATAAGCAATATTTTAAAATTGTAAATAAAAAAAAAAAAGGTGAATAAGCAATATAGAGCTCCATTATCAGGTTCACTATAAACTTAAAAGCTCAAGAGTCAAGACACAGTTCAAGCATGATCAAGTTTTATTTTTTTTTCCAAACTTAAGTAAAGTTCTATCAAGCTACTTGAATGTCAAATTATTGTATTTACTAGTAACAGATATATAACATCTTTTGACTTCTTTAGAGGAGCAAATATGATTGAATAGGCTTTGAGGCTTGAGCAGGGCGCCGGGATATTTGCACTTGGCCTTGAATTGCCTTGCTCTAGCTCAAACTCCACTCATCGAGTTTTTGTATTTGTCAACTTCCCTAGTACTAAATCAAACAGCTAAAATATGATTATGAGCAATCAGCAGCAAATAATTCAACATGACATTGATACTCCAAAGAAACAAAAAATAAATGAAGCCCATCCCATGAGACCATGCCACTAATTAATGTTTCACTAGCATTTAGCAACCAAATACAGCATAAATATAAAAGCAGAGAGAGAGAGAGACAGAAATTGGGTGTTTAGTAAAAATAAACTTACCATCTTCAAAGTCATCAAACAGAAGCTGCTCTTCTTCCTCATCATCCTCGTCCATTGAAACTTCTTCAACAATAGTTGGTTTCAAAAGTGGGTCAGAGTCAGACTTGGAGATTTTCTTCCTGGCGTGGATTGTAATTGATGAAGAAGAAGGGGACCTATTTGGGGTTCTAGCAAAAGGGTATGCCCAAACCGGAAATGGAAACTTGTAAGCAGAGCCTGGAGGGCTGCGAAAGCTGTAACTACAAGTTGTGGCGGTGGGTTGTGGGGGTGATAGGATTACCGTTGCAAAGTGTTTAAAGTTGAAAGATGAAGCTAATAAATCCATTATACTGCGTTTATTAGAGAATTTATTGTATTATTTTTCTTATGCTCTCAGAAAGAAAACTGTCATTCAAAGCAATTCCTCAGAGAGAAAACAGAGACAACGAAGCTCAAACCCAAACCCAAACACAACAAAAATGAAGGAATTCGATTTTCTTCAAAAAAAAATGAAGGAATTCGGTTCTCACTCCACGAACGGTGTCGGTTTTGCTTTTTTTTAAAAAAAAAAAATGTAATTTTTATTTATAAAAAATGAAATTACAATCATCATAACATAAATTAAACATAAATTTCCTCAACGTCTTATCTGGCTGATAAATAATTCACTTCTTGGTCTTCGACCCCCTCAGTCACTATGAACGCCCCCGATCAGTGCAATGGGATGTGTCTATTTATCTATCTCTTGACTCGAAATGGGAGCAGGTTTGAAAAAAGGATCTGATGTCATGATATGAATCCTCTGAATGAGTTGACTTTTAAACTGATACGTGGCTAATTATGCAGAGCACGTGTTGGGAGCAGTTGTTGGCTATGTGGAATTACTTTGAAATTGTATAGCTATAAATACTAAGACTCACAGTTGTAAAAAGTCATGTTGATGAATGATAAACCATTTTTCCTGTCCTCTCTATGTCTCTCTGTTCTCACTCGAAGCTCTATTTCGAGAACCATTCTTTTCCTTGGTTTTCCTGATAATATTCTCCTTCTATTTTTTCCCCTTATCAATTGGTACCAGAGTTCTGATCCCGACGTCGGCAATCATGACGGAAGCTGAAGATGTTCGCGGTTTGGAAGAATTGCTGAAAGAGATTCTGGCGAAACTCAATAATCAAGAACGAAATCATTGTAAGACGATCGGTTCCTTGAGAAGCGACATTGCGGCGCTCAATCTTAAGCAGAATCAAACCATGACTCAAATCCAATCGCAACAGACCGCGACTTCGACATCTACGGCGGCAGCTGCCGTGGTGACTACCGGAGTGCAGCAACCCTCCGCCAGACAGCATCATTTCGCGACAAGACAGACGGGGATCGATTTCCCTCACTTTGATGGAAACGACCTTAACAGATGGCTTTATCGTAGTTCTCAGTTCTTTAAGATCGATCTGACACCACCGAAGTCTAAGGTTTTGGTGGCCAATATCAATCTTGAAGGGTGGGCGTTGCATTGGCACCAAAAATGGGTGCGAATTAAACCTCATCAGGGAGATGTGTCTTGGGATGAATTTGTAACAGCTTTAAAGTAGCGTTTTGGGAACAAGATCAATAAAAATCCGATGACGCAATTGCTCTCACTTAAACAAACAGGTATTGTACTTGAACTCCATGATGAATTTGAGTATTGGTTGGGTAGAGTTCAGATGTCAGAAGATCAGGCTGTTAGTATGTTCTTGAAGGCTTTAAACCCTTATATTCAACAATCTGTTAGAATGTTTCAACCCACTACTCTATATGATGTATTGGTGCTAGCTCGTTTGCAAGAATCCACCCTTGATATGATGCAACAAGAAGTTAATACTAGAAAGGAACAACCCCACTTTTACAACCACCAAAAACCACAAACATTCATGTTGAAGGCAAAATGCTCAACAATGACAGTCTGCATAGACCGTTGTCTTAAGGCTCTGAGATCTTGAGTTCGATGACCTGCACAGGAGAGAATACCTCGGGGTGTGGGGATGGAATCCCGCGTTAGCACTCCGACGGTCACTATCAAACAGAAGCCTTGGCCAAAACTACACCTTCATATCCGAAACTCAACAAAAAAGAACCAAACAGAGACCAGAAAGTCTTGAGCAATTCTGATTTTGACAACACTGCCAAGAAATTGGGATGTAAAATCATTAAGACCGGGCCAATGAAGGTTGATGTAGCCAATGTCAGTGCCTTGTCATGTATGGCCATGTGTAGAGAACTTGCTTGGACCTTGCAAGGTTCTCAGCTGCACTCAATCTTCCATGTTACTCGACTAAAAAAGCAATTTGGCAAGCATCATACAATTGGAACTCAACTCCATAGCAGGTTGCTGCATTGGTGCCACTGGCCATTTGACAGAGGAAAACTGCCAAACCAGAGAATGGAGCTGCTTGGGAGTATCTTTTCAAATTTTCAGCAGAAATTTTCAGACTTTTGCCATTACAAGGCTCTTTTATGGGGGAAGCATTGATACATGGCTAATTGTGCAGAGCACGTGTTGGGAGCAGTTTTTGGCTCGTGTGGAATTACTTTGGAATTGTATAGCTATAAATACTAAGACTCACAATTGTAACAAGTCATGTTGGTGAATGATAAACCCTTTTTCTTGTCCTCTCTATGTCTCTCTGTTCTCACTCGAAGCTCTGTCTCGAGAACCATTCTTTTCCTTGGTTTTCTTGGTAATCTTCTATTTTTCCCCTTAACACGAACCTTCCTCATAAGTCTCTAGCACGCACGACATCTTCTCGTTTTCGTTTCTGTTCCAACAGAAAACTTTCAGCAACTTCAGAAAGGTGAAATTATGTACTATTATTTTTCGGAAATTCTAAGCCAAGAAGGAGAAATTATTAGGTGGTTGGATTGACCCACTATGTCACTCATGAGACCAATCACTAATATTTTAGTAATTTTTTAAAATTATATATCCCAATATTAACTTAAATTTGAAAACTTACCTTTTGTTATAAAACTAAAGAAGAACAGCAAGAACAATAGAGAGAAAAGAGAGAGAATTTCTATTATTCAGAGAAAGGAGAATACAGAAATCTGAGGTGTTGTGTTGTGTTAAATGGCCTAGGAGACTCCCTTTATATAATGGAGTAGATCCCCTTTACATTTAATGCTAATCTGCTTTACTTGCAAGCAAAGTAACATTTAATGCTAATCTTCTTTACTTGCAAGCAAAGTAAAATCTAACGGTCTAGGATGCTCCAGGAACCTTCCAGGTAATCTCCTTGTAATCTTCCTTGATTCTCTTATTAATGCTTGATTCTCTCTTAGACCAAATGGGCTTAATATAGTTGGGCTTATAGTGTGGTGTGGAGCCCATAATTCCATAACACTCCCCCTTGGACATAACACCACTATAACGACCCCTTTGGACATGTAGCTAGTGCCTCGTTAAAAACCTTAAGCTGGAAAACCCAATGGGACAAAACCAGTCATAAGGAAAAAAGAGTGCATCATATCAAGTCCATTCTGTCTTCTAGACAATATTACATGTGCTCTTTATTGCCCCATTAAAAACCTTGTGTCGGAAAACCCAGTGGGACAAAACCGAACAGAAGGAAAAAAGAGTGCTAGAGCAATTAAGTCCATGTAAATGTCTTCAGGACAATTACATCTAAATGTGCTATCGTTTCCTCATTAAAAACCTTAAGTCGGAAAACCCTGTGGGACAAAACCGATCATAAGGGAAAAAGAGTGCAACGCACTTTAAACCCATAATCGCTCCCCCTGAATTAAAACAAACAACCACTTCTGGGGTATCTAAACATTTCCACTTCGGGGAATTCAATCTTGCATCTAACTAGCTCGCCATATACCAATGCCATAAAATGATTTCTCAAATATTGTTGATGTTGGCAACAATTTTGGTAATAGAGGTGCAAGATTGTTAATGGAGCGAATCTAACATCAACTTGTCGACTTTCTTGGAGTTCATGAGTATAAAATTTTGGCGAGAGAGTCTTGGTCTAATCACCTTAATATATTCTCCCTGACATGTGCAATACAAGCAACATTATCGTTATAAATTATCATGGGAGAGTCTATAACCGGTTTCAATACACAATCCCTTGAATATATGCTATAACAAAATCATAACCAAACACACTCTCTTGTGGCCTCATAGAGGGAGATAAACTCAGAGTGGTTGGAAGATATAACTACTAGCTTTTGCTCAGTAGATTACCAAGAATAATTGTATCGTTATAGCATAATAGGTAACCAGTTTGAGAGTGAGCTTTATGCGGATCAGACTAGTACTCCACATTAGCAAATCCTACTAAACCAGGATTAGTAGATTTCTTAAAATAACCCCAAAACTATGGTAAACCGGAGATGACATAAAATATGTTTAATAATATCTCCGAGTTGGCTAATAACTTGAAACATGCCAACAAATCTATTGCAAATGCGATTTTAGGTCACATGCTTTGTGTCAAATACATTAATCCCCTCTGATAGCATTGAGGTATGGTACTTCAGGACCAAACATATCCTCATCAGTTTGTTTAGGACGAAACATGTCCATTTGGGGATCAAGAGACCTTATAACCATAGGGGTGCTCAAAGTACTTCATTTACTTTGTGCTCAAGCTCTAGACCAAGACATAATTTGGTTTTACCCAAATCCTCAGACTCCTTATCAAATAGTTAGCAGTTTGAGACAACTCTTCAGGAGTTCCAAATTATATTGTCGACATAAACTGCTACTATAGCAAATCCAGTTTACGATTTCTTAATAAACACACATGGGTAGATGGGATCTTTCTCTTCCTTAATCAAGTACACGCTTAAGCGTTGATACCACATGTGGCTGGATTGCTTCAACCCATATAAAGATCTTTTGCAACTTTTGAGAATAAGTTGCGGGGAGTGTATGCTTCAGGCATTTTAAATCCCTTGGGAATATAAATATTGGAATGTATGCTTCAGGCATATTATTTCCCTTGAACCATAAGTATGTCATCACAATGTTCATATAACATGTTTCCAACTCTATAAGGAAATGAATTTGTATTCATCACAAGTGAATACATTACAATCAGCCCAGTTCTCTAAGTGAACCCTTGGGCGACATGTCAGGTTTTATACCTCACGACCTTATTTTCTTCATTTCATTTCCAAACAAATACCCATTTGAATCCAACGGGTTTAAGTCCAAAGACATTATTCTTTGGCAAGGGAAGTCAATTCAACTTTGATTGTTTCCTCCCATATAGGCTAATCTTGCCTTTGATGACATATGGTTATAGACTGAGATTCATTATCATCGATTAAATTTCATGAGCGATTTAGAGAGCGGACGCATCATCGATGATCATCTCATTATAATGGAAAATCTAGTATTCCCAGGGTCAGTGATCTTTTCATGGGTTTGTGCCACTACAGGGGCAATATGCTCATGAATTTATGCCTATTCAAGGGCAATATTATTCAACATTTTGCTCTCTTTATTTTGTGCCATATCAGGGCAACTTGGTTTCCTCGATAAAGACCAATATACTCTTCTGGAGCATATTCTAAATTCCTCCCCCTTCTTTTTCGAGGAACTATATCTTTTGATCCCATCAGTTTTCCATGCTTCAGGCATGGTCATTTTGATCCATCATGTTCTTCAGGAACATCAATCTTAGCTGGAACATTCACAGCTTAAAATTAGCAGTCTGATGAAATACATTGGGCAATTGATTGCAATAACTTGCAAATGGATCAAATTTTGCACCTTTCATATTTATATATAATTGGGTCTTAATGAGACAGTCTTTTTACTATAAGAAAACTTCAGGTTTTCATGCTATCCATCATTGGAAGCCTTTAGTTTCCTAAGTAATGGGAACACAGTCTCATAATAATCCGCGAATCTTGTGGTAAGTAAAGCACCCGTCAATGGTTGAAACAACCTAATAATGGACGGTGAAATATACCCAACATAAATGCCCATACGTGTTGGGGACCCATTTTAATCGTTTGCGGCAATGCTATAGGCACTTGAATAACGCAAACAATGGTGCAAATATGTGATATGTCCGGCTCATAGCCTAGGACTAATTAAGGGGGGAAATTTTATGACTGAAAGGGAATTGTCTTTCAATGGCGTGGAGCTCTACACGCATATATAATTTCTCCTTCAAGGAGACCAAATAAATATCAACCAAATGTTGATTCGTACAACTAGTATGAGCCCTGTGTTCAGTCATTCCATAGGCTTCTGGCCATTTAAGATCATAGAGCATTATCTAGAAATAAACTTTCATTCTCATGAGAATAATATGTATATGCTCAAAGCCTCAACAGGGGCATAATAAGTATAGTCATGACCTCTATAATGGCCCATAATAATTTCAAACATGTTCATGGCCTTTATTATGGCTCATGATACTAGCCTCTATAACGGCCCATAAAGATGGCTTCTATAATAGCCCATATAAAATTACGCATGTAATTAGCATCTCACTTTTCATCAATACTATTAGCAAGGCCTTGCGGAGATGCATCTCAATATCAAGACAAAAGTCATTGCCATTCACCATAATCTATAAAATAGATAATTCCGGAGTCAATGTTATTATGACAACTGCAAGTGTCAAAACTTTATCGGTGATTGGCAATAATTTTGTACTTGAGAAAATGTGTTTTCCTTGTGAATAATATTCACAAATGTAATCCTTGGAGAACAAGACTTTTGTGTCTTTCAAAGAGTGTCTCCTTATATTCTTGATGATTCTTTGTATCATCATCGTACCTAAATGACCAAGGCAATCATGCCAAAGTCTGAACGCATCAAGGTTCAATTTTCAAGGCATAATAGTAACTCTTTTGGGGAAAAACATTCAACCTAGTATTATAGGCTTCTAGCCTTTCATCTAGCCCATCTTAAAATGATACTTTAGAATATCTTTATTTATTTCAATTGTTGTCTCAAGATGTTACCCATTACGGTGTACAACTGAGCAACTTCCTCATTGATTTACTTTTTAATATTGCATCTTCATGATGCAAAACAGTGCCATAAAACATCTATGTATGGCATATGGCATATTCAAAGCCATCTATTATATTGGCAGCACCAGATAAGGTATTGACATTTGCTTGCACAATGTCACACTTGAGAAAAAGTCTTTGCTATGTAAAAATGGTATGTATCGTAGCACAATCAAGCAAACATGCATTTTCCTTTTTCTCAATATTTCCCATTTGCACTTATGTATTTTATCGACAAGATGATTGTCTCAAATATAGAGTAAACAAGCGTACTAAAAATTACACCAGGTAAATTCCCAGGAAAGATGGAGGAGTCACAAACGGTCTCACTTAAAATCCAACTCCTTAGACAGAATTTGCCTAGACATGTAATTAAAGCACAATGACAACCTCTAGTGTCAAATGGGTAAATTCCCAGGAAAGATGGAGGAGTCACAAACGGTCTCACTTAAAATCCAACTCCTTAGACAGAATTTGCCTAGACATGTAATTAAAACACAATGACAACTTCTAGTGTCAAATGGGAATTACTTATGACAACTTCTGGTGTCAATAACGATTTAAAATTCATGGTGCATATGACAACTTCTGGTGTCAATTGAATAAAATCATGACAACTTTTGGTGTCAATTGCAAAATCATGACAACTTATGGTGTCAATTGCAAAAATCATGACAACTTTTGGTGTCAATTGCAAAATCATGACAACTTATGGTGTCAATTGCAAAATCATGACAACTTCTGGTGTCAATTGCAAAATCATGACAACTTCTGGTGTCAATTGCAAAATCATGACAACTTCTGGTGTCAATTGCAAAATCATGACAACTTCTGGTGTCAATTCAAGATCATGACAACTTTTGGTGTCATTTGCAAGATCATGACAACTTCTGGTGTCATTTGCAAGATCATGACAACTTCTGGTGTCAATTGCAAGATCATGACAACTTCTAATGTCAATTGCAAAATCATGACAAATGTGTCATTTGGAGACTTTAAATAGTCTATGGTGCCCACACTCTTATTCAGAAAGTTTAGAAATATGCCAATGATTGGCTATTCGGCAATGAGCAGTACTCATGACATATAAATAGTATTGACTCCTCACCAAACCAAGGAGGTAGTTTATCTGCGACAAAACTTTGCCATATTTGTCTCCATAGGAGCTTGGCACTTTATTAGTTAGTAATAAAAATTTCATGCCACAAATCTCTAATAATGAATGATATAACATAAACATAAAATTAGAGATAAAATTAGAAAGTTTTGACCTTATTTTTGAATAGAGGAACTGAAAAACCTTAGGAACCGGTTTCTTTGTATCAAAACCGGTTTTAAACCAACCGAACCGGTCAAAGGAAAATTCTAGCCTGAACCGGGTTACTGGTCGAACCGACTGGATTGACTTGTGCAGAAAACAGCGCGCGGCGCGTGAGAAACTTTGACCGGGAGGTGAGGGAGTGTCCGACCTCCAATTTAGGCGATTCTGGTGGCGTTGGAAAGCTACCGATGGGTAGAATCCGGTGGTCAGGAAGGTGAGAAAAATTGACAATCGAAAAATTTCAGATCTCGGGTCAACTTTAAAACCTTTCACCGGAAGGTGTGATATGATATGCTGTCGGAATAGACTGAATTTTTGATATGTTACTCTCTAATATATTTTGAATCTAATGGTGTGGGAGGTGAGAAAAAATCATGATGGAAAAAGGGACAAAAATTTTCAGAGCTTCTCGTGCTGATAACGTGTTATAAAATTAAAGAAGAACATCAAGAACAATAGAGAGAAAAGAAAGAGAATTTCTATTTTTCAGAGAGAGGAGAATACAGAAATCTGAGGTGTTGTGTTGTGTTAAATGGCCTAGGAGACTCCCTTTATATAATGGAGTAGATCCCCTTTACATTTAATACTAATCTGCTTTACTTGCAAGCAAAGTAATATTTAATGCTAATCTTCTTTACTTGCAAGCAAAGTAAAATCTAACAGTTTAGGATGCTCCAAGAACCTTCCAGGTAATCTCCTTGTAATCTTCCTTGATTCTTTTATTAATGCTTGATTCTCTCTTAGATCAAATGGGCTTAATATAGTTGGGCTTATAATGTGGTGTAGAGTCCATAATTCCATAACACCTTTTACGCGTTATTTATTTTAAAAAAGAGTTAAGCTTAGACTAAAATTGTGTTTAAATTTTGAGAACTGATTGGACATTGCATAATTTTAATGGTCAATCCCAATTGCACACAATTTGTTGATTGCTGATACGATTGGAGGATCTTATCTAATAATTTCTCATCCCGTCGCTATATTTCCTTCCTACCAAAGGAAATTGGTTTTTGCTTCCTACTTCCTTTCCATCCTATTCCTTTCCTCCCTATCTTCTCCCAAACAAACATACTGTTAAAGCTATGTAACTGGGTACTAATACTTTGCAATAAGTAGTTGTCATTATTTTGGAAGATTATACTAGTAGGTCCAGTCAAAACGCATTTTTTTATTCCCCATTTGTTGTTGTAATCTTTACTCAAACCGCCTAATTATGCATGTCTAAGTCATTTTCTTCAAGTAGTCTCAGATTGATCACTACTAGTCTTAAGCATCATTTTATCTTCAAGATAAAAAGTCAAGAAATGGAAGTCACACGAGTTCAAACTTGCAAGAGAAAATCTCAAATATGATGATCCCATTCAAAACACCGAGATAATTTGCCTCTGGTAGAATTAGTTAAAATACTTTGATCATCAACCAATTTAACTCTATTTCGCCGGTAGACTCAGAATAAGCATAAAAGCGTATTTTTTCTTAATTGATATCTTACTTGGGAAATCCACCCACTACTCATTTTATAAAAAAAAAAAATAAAACTATCATATTTTTCTTCTAGAAAAGAATCTATACTAATTATAATGACAAAACCTGAGTTTGTCTCACGAGTTGATTCAGAGACAAACTCAGTTTTATAAAAATTCAAAATAAAATAAAAACTACCCATTATACCAATTTTAGAAAAAAACTACCCATTATAAGATAAATATAATATTTAAATTTATTTATATCATTTTAAAGAAACTACCTATTGAAAAAAAGAAGAAGTTATAAACCACTCACGTAATGAGTGCCCTGTGTCTTGTTTCATTTAAAGCAAGTCTTGTAGAAATGGTCAGGTTGGACAACTTCAATGGTACTCCATTTATTTATTATTTTCTAAAAACGTAATAAGATTGAGAGGAAACACAATTACAACCGAAATTTCATAGAGAAACTAACGAAATAATAGCTATGCATTTTTAACAAAAGTTATTGAAATAATGAAAAAGAAGTTCAAAACTGACATATATTTTCGGATAACCATTGGATGGATGGAATGGAACTCAATGTATATACTTTTTTCTAAGGTGTGGAAGTGGAACTATATGTGATCTGATCTGATATGATCTGCACAGAAGATATGTTGAAAAATAAGAAAATATATATATATATATATATATATATATATGGAAAATCATAATGAAGAGAGAGATGCCTTGTTGGTAGCCGGGAGTGATGGGGTAGCAGTTGCATTATCTGTCCAGTTTTTTTCACCCCAATGCCACAGCATACTTTCCCAGAAGCAGAATTCTTCAAAGCATGTCTTTAACCGTTTGTCTTTGATCTTTATTTTCCAATGGCCATCGGTGTAATTCCCTTTCTCAGCTTGCCTCCTATCCCACTCTAATTGTGCCTTCTGCTTCGACCTAAGTAAACAGTACTTGTGTAAATGTTCCGGCATGGCATCATGTACCTTCCACCATGTTTTGTGAGCAACATCACTAGCAAACTCCTGCAGAATGTCCACATTCCAGTTGCAATCATAGTCCCGGAAGCATAGCCATGGTTTGTTGCCCAGATAATGGAGAACATAAAGGATTGGAGGATCGGCTCCAAAGAGGCGAGTCTTCATCTGTTTCTTCTCCTCCTCATCGCCTTCCCAGAAATGCTTCAAGAAGTTCATGTGTTTTGGGATCCGATGCCACCAAGTGAAGATTTCATTGAGATACCCCTGGTCCCCACCATTGTAGGATTCAATCTCATTGATATGATCCATTAATAACTGGAATGTACAATTTGATGGCTCAACAACCATCACACCAGAGTTGAACAGCGTAGCATTGTTTCCTATAGCAGAGATTTCGGGCATCTCAAATAAGAAATCAATATTCCTTAGAATAAGAAGGTCAGCATCAATGAAAATGATCTTGTCGTAATCAGTCAACTGCCAAAGGCGGAATTTGCTATAGTTCCATTCATTATATGCTTCTGGTTCAGCCTTGGGATTCCTGATTCTTTGGATTGTATATATTTTCCACCCGGCAGCTTCCAGGCCACCCCTATGATAATCACTGATTGAGTCATCAACAAGTATCACAAGGTCCCTTGTTGAACCTGACATGCGGATACTCTGAGCAGCAGTAATGGCCCCACAAACATATATATGAGCAGAGTGTAGGATTGTTGCATATGCTTCACGGTGTGCTTTCTCTGAATGGAAATACTCTGTTCAAATTGTTCAGTTAGGTTAGGCCTTCCAGACTTGGGAAAATCATCTAAACATAGTGTTTCAGAACCATTAAGAGGTGCTGGACTTCAACTTATTATTTTCAAGATAGAATCCAGATCAGCATAACATATATAGAGTAAACCGTAGAAAAGACTGAGAGAGGCCAAGAAGAGGAAGGGGGGAGGGGGTGGGGATTAGAAGTAGCAATTGGAATGCCTATCATACAATCTAACTTAGATTTCAAAAAGATGACTAGGGTCAATAGTTTAGCATGACAGACTCATTTTCATATCAATCACTGCCACTGACTCTATGCATTCAAATTTCCTCAACAAAACTTTCTTACCACAGTTAAAACTATTCTAAATGTGTAAAAAAGTTAATAGTGACAGAAGTTGGGAACAAATATCTTGAAGAAACTAGTTTGAAACTAACCTTTAGCCTGGAGAGGAACTGAAAGTTCACATGACCCAACTGGCAGTTGAACCTTTTCTCTTATCCTATGCAGATTGGGCTTATACAGCCAAACATTCCCTTCACGAGCAACAAGATCCTTGCAAGTAAAAAGATTTGGGATGGGGAAGCAGTCAGTCACAAAAAGCACATGCACTGGGTGAAATCCCTTAGAAGAGGCAGCAAGCCTTGCAGCTGCTAGCTGAAGGTGTAGACGTGCAACATCCCTAGACCACTTTTTTGACTTGTCACAAGGAAGCTTGACAGCTATGAGATCAATCCGAGGTTTTCCAGGAACCTGAAGATTAGGAAGAGAAGGACAAGTGGGAATCTCGAATTCTTCTTCTTCATCTATCCATTCAGGGTACAGGGTTTCCCAGGTTACATTGTCTGCAACAGAGTCCAATTGCAAAACAACATGCTCAGCATCTGGTAGCAGCTGCTTCCATTGATCAGTTTCACTGGTATTGAAGTTCAATAAGCCAATTCCTTGATATTCATCGCTGTCTGTCAGCTTCTCAATAACATTCAAAATCTGATCCCAGTTTACATCCAACAATGTTACATAACGTGGATCTGCAGCAGCACTATCTCTCATCCATCTGTCAACAAAACCAGGCCTGCATGTAAAGATAATATGACATTCTACTTCAATGTTAGAATAACTGGAAATAGAACAAAAACCAGAGTAACAAACATATATGCCAGCAAAATCACTTCTCCTGGCCTTTCAGTACTTGAATTTTAACGTGGCCACGTCAAAAGCAAACAATATAGAGGTTATTATTCATGATAGCTAAATAGCCAGGTAGACACAGGCACACAGATATAAATGCACTCATATACATACACATGCTCAACCACAAACATGACTAATTTTCAAACAGAAAATATACGAGAGCCTGGATATAATAGTTAACAAGAGAAAAACTGGTGATAGCATGTACCGAGATACAGAATTGGATGGACGATCTGAAACATAGACTGCAGGAGAGCGAAAGAGTGTGAAGAGAGTTCCCAATAGGATTAAAACCAACACAGCTTTCAAGGTAGATATCTTGAAATTCCAATTCCTGTACCGAATGGGAACATGGAGGGCCTTCTCAACATCTTTAAAAACCCTATTTCTTTGAAACCCTCTTCTGGTCGTGTCTTCACTGTAAAAATGCAATCATGAGGCATATCAGTCCATGTGCATAAACCAAACAAAAGAGAGTCAAAAGTAAAACCTGAAAAACCAAAGGTTCTTCATAAAAATAGCCCTTTGAATAGAAAAGGTGTACATATGGTTTCATTCCCAGTGTATTAATTTTATCAATTTAAAACCTGATTTGCAAAAGCAAAGTAACTTCATATAATGCAAAAAACCTCCAAAACATTCAAGCCATTCACGAAATTAGTGAGTATTTGCATAAAACAAGTACACCAATCATGCTCCTATCTCTAGCTTCTGATAATTTCACTGTATATTCCAAGTTAAGACCTCATTTCAGACTTTCATCCCACGGAGCTTTGCTTTCATAACTATTAAATTTCTGATAAGCTACTTATTTCGACTCGCAGTTAATCCAAAACTTAGCATACTTCACTTCCTAATTAATCATTCAAAACTTGCTGGAGGTTGAAGAGTCATAAGTTTCATCAGATAAGAAGTCAAATCACAGTAACGTTATTCAGCAAAGCATTATTTATCCTAAATCTATTTTTAGTCACTTTTAATTAAAGATGTTAGCATACCTCATTTATTCAAAAATCAATTAAAACATGATGAAGATAGAAGAGTCCAAAGTTTCTATCAGATAAGAAGTCAAATCATTCATAGGAATTATAATTAACAAAGCATCGTATATTCTAAAACTATACTAATTCCACGAAATATTCTGTCTGGTGCAAAGACACTAAAAATCGATTCACATATATAATACTAGTAATAGTAAACATTACTACCACTAAAACTTAGTAATTAAGATTGAATAGAAGCAAGAATTAATGTAAACAGTTCAGACTTCAGAGCTTAATACAGTTAAAGTTAGAGAGAGATGCCTAGCCAATAATTAATCAATCTACTTCCTATTTGATCAATTTCAATAGCTAAAAAAAGCGCACAAAATTACCTACCAAACTAGGAAATTTGCTTCAAATATCTACAATATTTATGACGCAAATCAAAGTAAAACAAGCAAATCAAAGCCAAATTCAAGCAGATCTCGATGCATTTTCTAGTCCAACAAACACCAGCCGCGAAAGAGGTCGATCAACATTTCAACTTAAAACATGAAAGCAGAAGCATTAACTATTATAAATTAACTTGGATGAAGTTGAAATGAGAAAACGAAATGGAAGAAAAGAAAAGCGAGAGGAACCGACGAAGAAGCAGAAACTCGTAGACGAGGCTCTTTGGGACTGAGAGAGGGGCCTCTCATCTTTTAGACAATTCTGAGAGAAGCAGCTGAAACTGATGATATCATTTGTTTATAGCTTTGCAGATTTTAAAGACTTCATTCAGAGTCAGATTAATAAATTTTTTCCGAAATTTCAGGGGAAAAAAGAGAGAGAGAAAGAGATGGCTATGCTGTGTGATCCAAGGCTGTGAAAAATGAGTAGAGGGAGCGGCAGTTATTGGTGTTTTGGACTCGCAACTTCAGAACTCAGTTGAAGAAACAAAGAAGAATAGAAAACATTTGGAATTTTTTAAAATACTCATTTTTTGTTAATTGATGATGGCTGGCTTTTTCCCCTGGTCAATTTTTAAGACTGGTCAAGTTTATTTAAGACAAAAATTTAACCCAAAATCTACTTTGTCTAAGTAAAAAACCAA
>AWWV01014190.1:0-29733 GCA_001974805.1 Corchorus capsularis
TTTTTTTTTTTTTTCTTTCTAGTTTCATGACTAAGATTTGCAGACTTTGTAAATGAAATAACTGCTTGCAAGCTCATTTTGTTAAAGGCTTGATTCTGTGAAATTAAAATTTGCTACTTTTATTGCTAGGATCTAGGCCTTTGGGTTGTCTCCGATCTCCATTTATAGTGGACTCAAGCGACTAGCTACAGGGATTTAGATCTAGGCTATTCAATTGTTTCTTTTTTTTTTGTGAAACTTGTTTGGCATTTGTGTTTATGAGAGGATCATTTTTTGAGAGTTTGGAGTTCATCGGGAACTCTGATGTGGTGACTAATGGCGGAGTATATGGTGGTGGAAGGTGGTCGTTCATCATTCGTCTTTATGTTCATATTTTTTCAACTACTTTGATCCAAAAAGAACCAAAAAAAGACTAAAAAGTTTGTTTATGGGTTAGCCGAAAAATAATAAGAAAAGGAAATATTTGAATTTTTCCAATAAAAAATTTGTTATTTTTTATAAATTTAAATTTACAGGTGACTGATGACGTGTCATGCCACGTCATAGTTTAACGTCATATATCAGCAATTTAACGGGCCCGTGAGTGGAGGGATTCAATTGACATAAATTTACAAGGGGACTAAATTGATCGGTTTTTTAATAGAGGGACCAAATTGATTTTTTTGTGTAAGTAGAGGGACCTGTAGGGTGTTTTCACCTCTTTATTGATATATAAGTCCAAAGTTTTTTTGTTTTGTTTTGTTTGTTTGTTTTATTTATTTATTTTTTTTTTCTAAAGAGCAGGATTTCATTGATTAATAATTCAAAAGACACACCTACTCATTTGGGATGAGTACATCCAATTTTGAGGGCATGATCTATTCTATAATTTTTTTAATCCAATCAGCCACCTTGTTGGCTACTCTAGGAACGAAACAAATGGAAGTGGAAAGTTGATTGGTTGGATAAATTGCTTTCACATCGATTACATACAACAATTAATATTTTCAGTCAACCAAAATAAATATATTGAGATAATACTGAATTAGTGACTATCTATTTTTATTCAAGATTTTCTCTCATCACAATATTAAAAACCATTCTCATTCTCATGTTTTCCTTCATAAAATTCAAATCCTTTGTGCGACTATTAAAATCCAAAAAACTTGACGCGGGTGCACAGAGATAATATCTAATAAATTGTAATTAATGTTATATATAATCAAACAAAAGAGAGCAGAATAAATGAGATGATTTTGTTCCAAATTTATAATGTGTTATGAATTATGATTGGATAATTACAATATTCTAGTAGTAAAAAAAAAAAAAACTTCTTAACGATTTTGTGAAGGAATGAGTGAAAACGAGAAGGTAATATACGTACTAAAAATTTATCAAGAAAGTTAGAAATAGATGTTTCAAGTCATAAAACAAATCTACTTGTTTTTTTGAAAGTAATTATTTTGAAAGTAATTAACGAGAAGCTAATTGCTTTTTTTTTTTGAAAGAAATAGAATTATTTTATGAGTAATTATTTGATACACTGTCAGTGTAAATTTTGGACTCCACAAGTGGGGTGAGCAGCTAACACATTGTCCATTTTCTGAATTAATTTTGTTTTTAAAATGGAAAATTATTCAATACACTGTCAATGGATAGTAGACTGGACGTGCAGCTCTAGAAGGGTGACATGTGTCCTCTAGGGATTAGAAATATTTAAAATTTAATTAATTCTATAAATGGACACATGTCAACTCCTCACCCCTCTTGTGGAGTCCACATTTTACACTGACGGTATATCAAATAATTAGCCTTGTAAAATACAAAATTATTCCTTAAAAAACATAGGGAAATTATACAATACACCGTCAGTGGAGTTTAACAGACTACACAAGCGGGTCCTGAAGGGTGACATGTGTCCCCTAGAGACTAGATTGAAATATTTAAAACTTAATTAATTCAAAAAATGGACATGTGTCAACTCCGCAACCCGCTTGTGGAGTCCAAAATTTACACCGACGATATATCATATAATCACCCAAAAATATATGTCAACCCTTAACCCCGCATGTGTAGTTTGTTAAACTCCACCGACAATGTATTCAATAATTTTCCTTATATTATAGCATCTATCATAACTTATATCGTATTTACATTGTACTCCTCTTTGCATATATAAAATCATTTTCCGTTAAGGCAAAAGGTTTTTCTTTTATTTTCTTTTGTTTTTTTCATCATTCCTTAAAACAAAAGTTGATTGAGGTTAAATGATAGCATAATTGATTTTTATGTTTTTTTGCTACATATATCTTATCATATTTTAAATATAATATAATGTAGTATTAATGATCTCTAACTATTTAAAAATTGGCATTTTCTTATATATTTAATATTTAAGGTTGTTAGAGATAGTTGGCAAAAGTGCCAATTTTTCCCCACAAAGATAAAATTGCCATTTCGCTCGAAATTCAAATGACAAAATATAGATTTCATATATATTAGACAATACTTTAAAATTAGTGATTACTAAGCAAAATGTTAATCAACATTGTTGCTTCATCCATGTTATTATTTTCCAATTTCCCCTATTAATTATAACCAAACAAACAAAACAAATGTTAGTATTGCTTGCCACTAATGTAAATTAGACAGATCCTTTTCACCTCTTCATAGAAAAGAAGAAAAGGAAAACTTAGGGTATGGTGGTTGAGAAGATAGTACAAATCCAGCCCATTATTGTTATATCATAAATTATTATATATTATAGTCATAACATTAACAGCAACTTAATTAAGTAATAGCAAATTAAAACCAAAAGCTGATAAAATACTACTTTTATTATTATCTATTATTATCTAGTAATGACAAAGACAAAGCCAACCTCTAGGCTTTGACAATCTTGCCGTATTATTTTATTTCATATATTATGTTGGTAGTTTGTTTTTTTTTTTCCAGAAAAAAAACCATGTCATGATAATTAATTAATTATAGCTTTGTTCTTTAGTGCAATCCATGTTCCATGTCACGTTTGCTAGCTAGAATTATTTACTCATGAGAGCATAAAAATATACAAGGCAGCAAAGCAACACACCAAGTCAACACCAAACTATCCTTTTGGTTAGGAATATTTTATGGGAGAATCTACATTATTCTTATGGTGATGATAATATATATATATTATTATATATTATATTATATTATATTATATTATATTATATTATATAACATTATATAACATAACATATAACATATAACATATATTAAATTAAAGTTAAAGTTGAAAATGAAATTACCCTTTTGTCCAGCCTTAAGATGTACCACATTCAACCAAGAACAAATTGTCAGGGGTATTTAGGTATTTTTATGCTTAGTATTTTCGTTATTACTATTGATTGTCAAGGGTGTTTTTGGAACTTTATGCTAAAGTTACTATTTGGTGGGTCCCACTCTCAATAAACAAATATTTTTTCCTGGATTATTTATCAAATGATCCTTATACTTTTATGCTTTATGCTATTTAATCCTTTATAATTATGGGTTGGACGACTAAACATTTCGGCTTTAATTCTTCTATGTTTTTTTTGTTTGTCTGATCAAGGTGATTCAAGTGTCTATTAAAAGGTAATTTCATGATCCACAACTTCCATGAAGGACTCAAGAATCAATTTTAATGTTTTGATTCTAAAAAATGCTTCTGAAATTTTGTGGTTTCGATTGCCGGTCTATCTAATATTATATAATTTTCGGTCCAATTGTCCGATTGAGGTTGTTCAAGTGTCGGTTAAAAAGTTATTGTGTGATCTACGACTTTCATTAAGGGCTTGAAAGCTGAATTTGATTAATGAGTTTTGTGGAGGATTCAAGAGGTAATTTTTATGTTTGGTCTCTATAAACAAATATTTTTTTGCTGGATTATTTATCAAATGATCCTCATACTTTTATACTTTATTCTATTTAATCCTTTCCAATTACGGGTTGGACGATTTAACGCGTTGACTTTTATTTTTGTATTTTTTGTTCTATTTGTCCGATTAAGGTGATTCAAGTGTCTATTAAAAGATAATTTCATGATCTACAACTTTCACGAAGAACTCAGAAGCCAATTTTAATATTTTGATTCTAAAAAATGCTTCTGAAATTTTGTGATTTCGGTTGCCGGTCTATTTATTATTGTATATTTTCGGTCCATTTGTCCGATTGAGATTGCTCAAGTGTCAGTTGAAAGGTTATTGCATGATCAATTACTTTCATAAGGACATGAAAGCTTAATTTGTTACTATTTAATCCTTTACAATTATAAGTTGAACAATTTAACGCGTTGACTTTTATTTTTGTATTTTTTGTTCTATTTGTCCGATTAAGTCTTGCTATCTTTATATAATTAGAAATATAGAAAACTCTTTGCTCAAAATCTTTCCTTATTCCCTTCAAAACCCCGTCGCGGAGCGCGGGTTTACGACTAGTATATATTAAAGTTGAAAATGGAATTACCCTTTTATTCAGCTATAAGATGCACAACATTCACCCAAGAACAAATTGTCAGGGTATTTCGATACTTTCAAACTCGGTATTTTCGTTATTATTGTTGATTGTTAAGGGCGTTTTGGGAACTTTGGGATAAAGTTACTATTTGATAGGTCCCACTCTCAATAAACAAATTATTTTTTGTTGGGATAAATAATCCCCACACTTTTATGCTTTATGTTATTTAATCTTTTACAATTATGAGTTGGACGATTGAATGTTTCGACTTTAATTCTTTTATTTTTATTCTATTTGTCCAGTCAAGGTAATTCATGTGTCTATTTAAAGGTAATTTCATGGTCTACAACTTTCATTCAGGACTCAAAAGCCAATTTTAATGTTTTGATTCTAAAAAATGCTTTTGAAATTTTGTTGTCTCGATTGCCGGTCTATATAATATTGTATAATTTTCGGTCTACACGTCTGATTGAAATTATTCAAGTGTTGGTTAAAAAGTTATTTCATGATCTACGACTTTTGTCAAGGGCCTCAAAGCATAATTTGACTAATGATTTTCGTGGAGAGTTCAAGAGGGAATTTTTATGTTTGCTCCATGAACAAATATTTTTTCCCTGGATTATTTATCAAATGGCCCTTATACTTTTATGCTTTAAGCTATTTAATCCTCTACAAATTCTGGGTTGGATGCTTTAACGCTTCGGCTTTAATTCTTTTACTTTTTTTCTATTTGTCCGATCAATGTGATTCAAGTGTCTATTGAAAGATAATTTAATGACTTGATGCACCACATTCACCCAAGAACAAATTGTTAGGGGTATTTCGGTACTTTCATGCTCGGTATTTTCATTATTATTGTTGATTGTTGGAGGCGTTTTGGGAACTTTAGGATAAGGTTACTATTTGGTGGGTCCCACTCTCAATAGACAAATTATTTTTTGTTGGATTATTTATCGAATGATCCTCATACTTTTATGCTTTATGCTATTTAATCTTTTACAATTATGGGTTGGACGACTAAATGTTTCGGCTTTAATTCATTTATTTTTATTCTATTTGTCCGATCAAGGTAATTCAGGTGTCTATTTAAAGGTAATTTCATGGTCTACAACTTTCATTCAGGACTCAAAAGCCAATTTTAATGTTTTAATTCTAAAAAATGCTTCTGAAATTTGGTTGTCTCGATTGCCGGTCTATATAATATTGTATAATTTTCGGTCCACATGTCCGATTGAAATTATTCAAGTGTTGGTTAAAAAGTTATTTCATGATCTACGACTTTCGTCAAGGGCCTCAAAGCTTAATTTGACTAATGAGTTTCGTGGAGAGTTCAAGAGGGAATTTTTATGTTTGGTCTCCATAAACAAATATTTTTTTCCCTGGATTATTTATTAAATGACCCTTATACTTTTATGTTTTATGCTATTTAATCCTCTACAAATTCTGGGTTGGACGCTTTAACACTTCGGTTTTAATTCTTTTACTTTTGTTCTATTTGTCCGATCAATGCGATTCAAGTGTCTATTGAAAGATAATTTAATGACTTGATGCACCACATTCACCTAAGAACAAATTGTCAGGGGTATTTTGGTACTTTCATGCTCGATATTTTCGTTATTATTGTTGATTGTTGAGGGCGTTTTGGGAACTTTAGGATAAAGTTACTATTTGGTGTGTCCCACTCTCAATAAACAAATTATTTTTTGTTGTATTATTTATCAAATGATCCTCATACTTTTATGCTTTATGCTATTTAATCTTTTACAATTATGGGTTGGACGACTGAATGTTTTGACTTTAATTCTTTTATTTTTATTCTATTTGTCCGATCAAGGTAATTCAGGTGTCTATTTAAATGTAATTTTATGTTTTATAACTTTCATTCAGGACTCAAAAGCCAATTTTAATGTTTTGATTCTAAAAAATGCTTCTGAAATTTTGTTGTCTCGATTGCCAGTCTATATAATATTGTATAATTTTCGGTCCATATGTCCGATTGAAATTATCCAAGTGTTGGTTAAAAGGTTATTTCATGATCTACAATTTTCATCAAGGGCCTGAAAGCTTAATTTTACTAATGAGTTTCGTGGTGTAGGCACCCGTTTTTGGACCCGTATACTTTAATTGCTTCTTATTGCTTCTTAATTTACATTTAGGAGTATTCTTGTCAATTCATAATTTTCTAGGACGTTTTAATGGATTTTCATCTTGCATAAGTTCCTACTCCATTTTGGTATTGCCTTAACATATCGCATTTGCCTAAGCAACCTGGCATTGCATAATAAAGGAGAATTAAGAACTTTGGACTTAATCGTTCTTGATTCACTCTTAATCTTTTTAATTCTTGTTAAGTAGTTGCTTTTGGGCTTCGAATGTTGGGCTTTCCATTATTAATACAGTTTTGCTTTTGTTTCATTTTCTCATAGAATATGGCATTGGCTTTTCCCGTTTATACAAAATAAAAGATCAAAAATACCAAAAAGGTTCTTACATTTATCTGTCGGGTTTACATATCTAAGATAGGGAATCACAGAATCACAAAAAGAGTTTATTTCGCATTTTTAGAAGACAAAAGTGTCCATTTCCCTCTTAACTGCAAGGTTTCTATTTCTACATGTCATTTGACCCAGCTGGAACTTCACTCAGAATTATCCCTCACTTCTTTTAAGCTTTTAAATTGGTGCATTTGTCCTTTTACGTTTTCCATGCATTTCCATTGCAAGCTGCTCTAAAAAACAAGGAGAAAGACACAGGTCAGCCATGAAGTTTTCATATGCAAAGATCGAATTTACTCACACTGATACGAATCTAGTTGTATTAGATTCAAATCCAACCTTTGAATACCCACCAAAGTCGACTTGAACTTCTTCAACTCCTAGACTTGTATGTCGATGATCTTCACAAAGCTATCCCTCCTCTTTCGTCGGCCTTAAACACTCAATTAGACCTGCAATTGAATTCTCAAGATCACAAGATTCACAAACAACTAAGTTATCTCAACCTAATTGCTTGCTAGGACTCTACAAGATGAAGAACCCTAAGTTTGCTCAAACTAGAACAATGAAGCCAAAGAAATCGATATGGGTATAAACCTCTCAACTTTATTGATTAACTTAGCTTCAACTTTTACAAGCCTTATATAGTGATAGGGTCAACCAAAATCCTAAAATAAATCCTAATTTTCGTCCAAATATAAGGGCTAGGGAAAAACTAGTCCAAACCCAACTAGGAAAAGGAAATAAAGACATAATTAAACAAGGATTGGACTTAGTCAACCAAGGCCCAATCCAAATAAGGTCCAAACTTAAAAATAAGCTAATCTAAGATAGAATTAAGCCCAAACAAAGATAACTAATGATAATGGGCTCATGCCATGATATCAATCCGGCCATTTAGAATCAATAGCAAGCAAAGTGATGAACTTGTAATTGATTTGTAATTTCTTGCCCAAATCATCACCAAAGCTCTTCAATTGAACTTCAATGGTCATCAAGTCTTCAAGATGAGTTCGAACAAGGCCCATGAGTGCATCCTTGAATCTCTTAGCTCTTGCTCTTGTCATCGGACCTAATGGCATCTTCAAAGGATCAAATGGCATCTTCTTGGTGAATTACGATTCCATCCTCTCCTTTAAGCTTGTCCACGCTTCCTTGCAGCCCTTGATCATCCTTTCCATGCTCTCCATGCTTGTCTTCAAGTCTATAAAAAGTTCTTGGCGCATAATTCCTTCCATGATAAGCCTTGGGCGCATCACACACTTTACTCTTGGAACTTGACATTTAGCATGCATTTTAGTATTTCTGCAGTTTCACATTTAGTACATAACTGTAAGTGACAGCAGCATATTGAGACAAACATAGGTTTACAGTTCATGCACCATCATTCTCTCATTGGCATAAAAGAATTGCATCATATTCACTAATTCAGAGCATTCACCACTACATTACATATAAACTTAATTCATGGAACATATAAAGCTAGAAGAAATGGTTAGATAAGCAAGAAAAGAACAAGACAGTAGCCATTCAAGCAATGGGACCCAAGCATTTCCACAGCATTGTATCACACTCTTTTCCTCCCATTTTGGCATTTAGCTTCAGATCACATTCTCACATATAGACATGCATTATTACACGATAAACAACATTTTTTCATGGCAACTATCATTGTGCAATAGATTTCGGTCATCATGCATTTGAAATAGGCTTTAAAACAAGGGTAAACATTAAACAACATGCATTTACACTCCAAACTTCACGTTACATTTCATAGCATTTTATTACTCACATTAATTTAATTCCTAACCTTCTGCATACACAATAGATCATCAAAGCATTAAATTCAGTTTCCCTAATTAGCATTCCAAATTCAGAGTTAAGCATGCAATGTACAAGACATTTCTCCACAGTATTTGCAAATGGAAAGAAAACAATGAAGCTGTGACAAAAGTCAATACAAGAGACCATTGCCCAGGTGGCCTGCTTGCCTTGATTGGTGCCAGAATAATTCTTTCTTCCTGGAATAGCCAAGTAAGCAAACATAAACCTCCTGCAAGAAAATGACTCGTGGAAATTAAAAAGGGGAAAAGCCAGAAAGATCATATCTCAACACAGAGGACAAAACCAGGAGTAAATATAGAATCAAGTAAAATAAAAGGGGGCTAAAAACTAAATAGCTCACCTAGGAGGAATTCAGTACGATGTTAGCCCACCGACTGCCAACTCAGCATCTTCTTGCTCATTCTTTCAAGACTCAGAGAAGATAGAACTTACAGAGGACAAAAATGAAAACCCGAAATTCCTCAAATGAAAGGCAAACAAAAATAAAAGGACTATACAAGAAATAGGTCACTAAGAAAGGTGACTCACCCATCAGGTACAATCTCCAGCTCACCAAACCGCGTCATCCTTATCTCCTTCTCCTAACCTTCACCAGAAAAATCCAAGCAAGACAGGAGTTTACTGAGAAAGATAAAAATTCAATGAGAACCGTTGGATAAGCGAAAGGGAGGAAGATCTCACCTGAAGATTCTAGAGTCTCTGAACCTTTAAATAGGCCTCATTTCCATCTAATTGGGGGAAAAAAAGCTCTTAAGAGGGAAAGCTCTGCCAAATTGCTTAGGAACTAGGGTTCATAATTTGGGGGTTTTGTTTTTGGTGGGAGTTTAGACAAATTAAACCCATAAGAAGCTTTAGAAAGATGAGGGAAATCATATAGTTGGAAACTAGAGAGATTCAACCATATAACAGAGAGATCGAAGAGGTTTGAGGTTTTCGGGTGGTTTGAATTCGGGGTAGTTAGAGACGTTGGTTGGTGATTCGGAGGCCAGATCTGGAAAGAGGGAGAAGAGGCCAGCCATCGGAGGAAGTTTGGAAGCCATCCACGGTGAGAAACCTCTTCGACGCGGTGGAAAGGATTTCCGGTGGCGGTGCTTGAAGTTTCAGACTGAAGACGTGTTTGAAGAAGAAGACAGAAGCAGAACTTTTATATTCCGTACACTCCAAATATGATGCCAGTTTTGCTTAATCGGGGAAAAATCAACAATTTCAGGTAAGACATTTCACTTCTCTTCAATTTAGCCCCTGAATTTAATGCATTTAAGCCCTGAATATTGTTAGCGTTTACAATTAAATCCTATATCCCTAGAAATAAAGCAATAGAGTCCCTTTAAGTCTAGTTTCCTTTTAATTTAGCCCCTGAATTCGGAAAATTACTTCAATTGAACGTATATAATTCAAAGATTGGTTAACAAATTAAGTCATTTATTTTGCCAATTATGTGAAAAAATCAACAAATCTTGAAAAAATATGCTTCATTCATGGTCATGCATTTTAAATTCCCTTAAATGCTGTTGATGCAATGCTCATTTGAGAAAAGCAAATTGACACCAATGATGGAATAATCGGTTGAAATGTAGACAATATTTGTCCATTTCAATCCGAGTTTCCTAGGCTTCAGACATCTAAATGGGGGTCTTACCAATCAAGTGGAAGGTGCCCAAATAGTGTCTCTCGTATAACCACACGGTAAAAAATGTTAAACCGGAATACATGCATCATATGCATCAGTAAACACAGTCAACAATAACTTAATTCAGTGTAATTAAGTAAACACAGTTAAGGACTTAATTCAGGGCAATTAAATAGAATCAGTAAAGGGCTTAATTCAGGGTAATTAAGTGAAATCAGCACAGACTTAATTTAGGGTAATTAGGTAAAATCAGCACAGGCTTAATTCGGGGTAATTAAGTAAAACCAGCACAAACTTAATTCAGGGTAATTAAGTAAAATCAGCACAGGCTTAATTCGGGGTAATTTAGTAAAACCAAGACAAACTTGATTCAGGGTAATTAAGTAAATCACAAAGGCTTAATTCAGGGTAATTAAGTAAAATCAGCACAGACTTAATTCAGGATAATTAAGTAAAACCAGCACAGACTTGATTTAGGGTAATTAAGTAAATCACAAAGGCTTAATTCAGGGAATTAAGTAAAATCAGCATAGACTTGATTCAGGGTAATTATGTAAAATCAGCACAGACTTAATTCAGGGTAATTAAGTAAAATCAATGACTTGATTCAAGGAGATTAAGTAAATCAGCAAAGACTTAGTTTCAAAGAAATTAAGTAAAATCCACAAAGGCTTAATCCAAGATGATTAAGCAAGATCAATCAAAGACTTAATCTAAGGGGACTAAGTGAAGTAAAGAACTTAATTCGGGGTAATTAAGTAAAATCAATAAAGAACTTAATTCAGGGCAACTAAGTAGAGTGAATAAAGAACTTAATTCAGGGAAATTAAGTAAAGTGAATAAAGAACTTAATTTAGGGTAATTAAGAGGGATATTAAATAACTTAATCTAAAAAGAGATTGAGTAAAACAATAAAAAGGCTTAATTCATGAACATTGAGTCAATAAAAGAGGGAAATAATGAAGTGGCCTAATTTAAGGGAAATTAAGATAAAGGGAATAGTGAAAGGGGCCTAATCCAGATAATTAAGTAAAAACAAGCAACAATTTGGTCTAAATAGAGAACTAATTAAGGTCAATTCACTTAAGTTGGACCAAAGATTATAAAATCAGACATGAAAAGACTAAGGCTTAAAGAAAAGAAGCAACCAATGATAGAAACCCATAGTTAGTCGTGGAGTAGTCAGTGCCGTCATTTTGACGGGCGTCGTGGGGGTGCTAATCTGCGCGTACCCGACTCCCGGACCATAGACTCTGGTGAAGCAGACTTTATTAGGTTTAGTATTACCTTCGCCAAGCTTAGGTTAATATTAGACTTAATAATCAGATAGGTGGCTAATCACACCTAGGTAAAAAAGATTAGTGGTGACTCCCGTAGAATTCCAATAGTTTTCCCCAAAGTCGTTCAGTGGCAGGGTCCGGACCCCGGGCTCGCACTTTGCGACAGCTTGGCAACTCCACTGGGGACTAGTTAGAGAGTCAAACTGAACACTGGTTTAGAACTAACTAGGGTTTCATAATTGGTTAAGTGTTAATTGCCTATTCATGCCTATATGTTTTATCTTGCATATATATGTCATGCATGTTCATTAATAAGATTCATTCATATATATATATATATATATATATCCTATTTAACCTCATATCATTTTCATTTCTTTGGGGGTAGATTAGTAATTTGGGTTGAGTATGTTTGGTAAAGGTTTGTATGTTCCTTCACACACTCACCAATAATTTGCATTTGCATTGCATGAGCTTACACCGGAGCTCTAATCCATGTAGGAGGAGGCAAAGTAGCTAGACCTCGTGTGACGATAGTCACCGTGCGGGTTTGTAGTGAAACACCTCCACTCAGACTAAACCCTTTCCAGTGAGCCTATAATGGGTGAGGATTGGGGGTCTTACTAGCCAAGAAAGGGCGTCAGTAAGGACAGTTTGGGAGCCTTTAGAACTATGGAAAGTCTCACCCAGCATGTAGATACCTTGAGAGACGTCCTGCCTAGTCAGAGCCAAACCCGTGAGGACAAACTTTAGTTCACGAAAGGAACACTTTTTACCTTTGCTATCTCGATTTTGTAAAAACGGATCATAGAGTGAGTAATCGCATTACTCACAGTAAGTGAACCAACCTGCCCAGGCAACATACCAGCCAGGATTTTCATGGAAAATTGTTTTTGATAAAGCAAGTGGGGCAACTTCCCTTAAAGTTTTTCTTTAGTTATCAGTCTTTTCCTTTATATCCTTAATTCTTACTGACCTTTTTCCTTTGTTTTCCTATTCCGAAATCATGCATTCTCATGCACTGGTAGGATTTGTCAGATTACAATCGGGATGAAGATGCTTGATTAAAGCCCAAAGAGGTATACTCATGCAAACTCATCGTCAGACCCCGTTCAAGAAGTCATCATAAATTAGAAACCTTGTACTAGAAAATTTCTTGAGAATCATGTACTAAGCCTTCTTGCAAAGCTTAATCCAGTATCTTCTGTCCCCATTGTCCAATGGCAAATATTTAGATACTTCATCCATGTACATGCCTCATTTTATTCAAAGAACAATGTCATTGCTCATATTTATTTTTGGTATAACTTGTCATAAATTCATTTGCATCATATGCATAAGGACAAAAACCCTGATTATTCACAGAATTGTAAATGGCCACAGCTTTTGACCTGTGGAAGTTCCTACCAAATCGTGGAGAGGCTCCACACCTTTAAAAATCTTAAAAAATAATAATAATAAAAAATAAAGATTAATAATGGATTGTTGACATCCAAACTCGTCAGGTCTAAAAAATAGCTCCACCTAAGAGAGTATACCAGCAAACCCAGCAATATAATACCAGATCGAAAACCAGAAGGATGGAGGAACAGTCAGCAGAAATTCAGCGGTTGAGGGAAGAAATTGTGTACCGGGATGAAGAGGCAAGGCGCCGGGATGAGGAGGCAAGACGCCGAGAGGAGGCAAACGAATGCCAAGATAGATCGTATGATGGAGTTGATAGCCGCAATGACTAACACGGCACCTGGGAGTTCAGGAACTGCAAATGGTCAGGGACCGACTACTGAAACCGAAAATGTGCCATCCACGGGGATAACTGTAAGCACAACTCAAGTCAATTTACCGATCCTGTCATCAAGGCAAATCAACTTGCCAATTCCTCCTCTGGGTAGCCTCCCATTCCCTTCTATAGGGCAGGTCAACCTGCCTATCCCTCCTAGTCAATATGTGCACCCAAATATGTCATCAACATCTTTTGAGCCATCCCCACCTACAGTCCTTCCACTCTCTCGAGGGGCAAACACAGCGCATGTGAGTGAATTTAATGGGGTCCCTGTAAGGTCTACTGGGATGAAAACTGAAGATGATCCAAGGAAGATGATCGAGGAATCTACTGAGAAGCTGTGGGGCAGAATAGAAGAAAAGTTCAAAGGGCTTGGTGGCAAACAGACATACTTCAAGGGGGTAGATAAGGTGGAATTGGTCACAGATTTAGTATTGCCAGCAAAATTCAAAGTTCCAGACTTTGAAAAGTTTGATGGAACCAAGTCCCCGGAAAGACCATGTCAATACCTATATGCGTCAAATGCAGCCCTACTGCACGGATGACATGCTCATGCACTACTTTCAGAGAAGTCTTAGTGGTTCGCCTTTCAAATGGTACAATAGATTAGACCCTGGACAAATCAAGACATGGGATGACATGGCCAATGCTTTCATGGCACAGTATCGGTATATTGATGAACTAGCTCCTACCCAGGAAACATTGCACAATATGAAGAGAAAGCCGGGCGAAACCATCAAGGAGTACAGTCAGCGTTTCAAAAATATGGCATTGGAGGTAGATCCACAAATGAAAGATACAGAAGTATGTACTATCCTTCTGAGAACTCTGCCGAAGGAATACTTCCGTGAACTTTACCAGGCAGCAACAGATTCTTTCACCAGGTTGATCATAGCCGGAGAGGCTTATGAGTCAGGGCTCCGATCCGGGGTATTTGAGGAAGTTGAAAAGAAAGGTCATGTGAGTCAAAGGAAAAAGGAAGGAGATACACATGAAGTAGGACAAACCAACTTTAGGCTCATGGGGCAAGGACAGCAGTACAACCCCCACTATAATCAGAATTACGGGTACACTTATCCATACCCGCCACATGGATACTATGCACCTCCTCAGCAAAAGCCGTATCCTTACCAGTATCCTAGCAGTGTAAATGCAACAGGTGGAACACCATTTCACCCAGGGCCTTCTTATCCTAACCCTGCAAAGCCCCTACAGCCAGCCACTTTGTCAAGGAGCTAATAACTCGGTTAAAGAAAAGGTATCCATAGACCCAATTCCCTACACTTACACAGAGTTGCTGCCTCAGTTACTGGAACAAAAATTATTGGAGAGAGTTCCATATGTTCAGTCTCTGCCGCTGGATTGTCGCCCTAAATGGTATAAAGCCAATGCACATTGCGATTACCATTCAGGAACTGAAGGGCATACAACAGAAGACTGCATGAGATTGAAATATGCTGTCCAGGAGTTAGTCAAGAGTGGAAAATTAAATTTTGGGAATGTCGCTCAAAAGACTCCAGTTCAAAATCAAGGAGGAGTGCAAGTAGCAATGATAGAAAGAGGGGAAATTAGGAAGAAAAATATTACTGAAGTCATCACCCCATTTAGTACGGTGTACAAAGCCTTGACAAAGGCACAGATAATTGAGGTGGGAGAATTTGGAGAAGGGGACCTTGAGGTGATATGCCCATATCACGGGATAGTGCATGGGATATGTGAATGCCTGGAATTTAAGGGAAAAGTACAAAAATTAATGGATGAGCATCAGATTGAGTTCTATGCAAAGTTACAAGGCAGTGATCGAGGAAAAATCTCAACTTTTTGTCCCAGTCCCATTGATGGAGAAACAAGTCATCCAGGGGTCATCTACTGGAATGCCGACTCAGGTACAACAAAGGCCAGTGACATCTATAGTTGTGTCTTCTTCACCACCACTCCCTTATACCGATAACCACCAAGTACCAAAAGAGCATGAGTGCAAATTTCTTTACATTATCTGGGAAAGAGGGTAGTGCGACCATTGTTACTATTGTCAGTCAAATGCTTGGAAAAAGGAACAGATTTGCCAGAAATGGATGACGCGGAAAAGGAGACAGTTGTGGCATCACAGGAAGCAATGAAGAGAGCTTAGGGAGCTGTGTAGGAGAGTTGGATGGAGTATGACCATACAGTTTTGCTTCAGTAGTGTGGATATGTAATAACTTTTATCCCGACAGTTATGCCTAAGAGTGTCGGTGAACAATTCTATGTCAGGGCTTTCTTTTAGCATGCATTTTGTTTTCCTTTTATCATGAGTAATGAAATAAAGTGCACTTCAGAAGCTTTCATTCCCCCTTTATTCATTCGTTCTATTATTATTTGCTATTTGTTTTGCCTACTAGTATATTTATATATATAGTGTTCAGGTCGACTGACAATGAATACAAAGACGTTTAAGACGAGTCATGGATCAAATCTGAAAATTGTTTTGTTGCTAACGAACCTGACGATGAAGACACTGAGGATCGAGCTCTTTTCTCAGACCTTTTGAGACCACAACAGGATTCATTCTATAAGGATTCTACTAAGACTGATGAACCGAGATACTGAAGCAAAAGAATTGCGGAATAAAGTGGACCAAAGTACCATTATGCAGGTCACTCCAACCGGGGGACAATTTTCTTTCCCATTAAGTTCTCATTCCAAAAAAAAAAACTGGCCTAAAAAAGAAAGAGGTCGCCAAAAAGAGAATTGCAACATCATGTACTTACACAGATTTTCAGGATGCTAAAAAACAAGAGACGTTTTTCGAGAAAATTGTTTTTAAGAAAAGGTTTTCAAAAATGAATTTTCAAAGGACTTTGGGTTTTTCTAAGGGTCGTTTTTCATCAAAATGTCTAGATCTGAAATGATGAATGACCTTCTTTCTTATTCCTTCACTTGTACAAAACTATCCATAGTTGTCCCCTTTGAATCTTATGGATTTTCTTTCGAATCAACCCCGATCAAGAATCACCCTCCACACTGGGGGGCAAAAACGAAGAAGGATTAGCCTCAAAAGAACGGGTTCGCACTCAAAGTCTACAGTGGGGCATTCCAACAATAATGAGTTCAATTCATAAAGAAACATTCAGTTCATTTCATCCAAGTAATTCATATCAAAAGTAAATAAAAAGCAAAAAGTCGAAAATTGAAAAGAAAAGCAAAAGGAAAAGCAAAGAAGCTGAAAGTTGACAAGATAGAAAATCAAGTCCGGTAGCATCCGAGAAAGTGATCCTTGGACCGAACAGCCTCAAACACATTTTGATCCTTTTATCCTTTCTTTGGCACCCCTAACCCAATCCCACATTACGTGTCTAATAAAGTCCATCTTTGATCAGATTAGGATATTGAAGTTGAATGGACCTTTGTCGAAACGTCCGGATCCGGGGGACCTTGCCAAAACGACTTTGGAAAAGAGGAGGAGTCGCCACTAATCTTTTTTGCCTAGGTGTGATTAGCCACCTACAATTCTTAGACCTAATGGACCATGCTTGACGACGGACACACTAAGTCTAAAACCATGGTCTGCGAACCAAAGCCCAAGTTCGGGAGTCGCTTACGTGTGGGGAAGGATTAGCACCCCCACAACGCCCGTCAAATGACGGTACCTCTAGTCTAATCTAAATCTGATGGGTTTAATATTAAAGGTTGCTTTTTCTTAATTCTTATCCAAAAGGGTTATAAAGGATAAATAAAATCATTTTTCAAATCAAATGTCGAGGACACGAAGAATGTGATCGAACTGCCGTCGAACAATTCTATTTCGATTCTCTTTCACTGTCTGTTCTCTTGTTGATCTTTTTCTGTTCGAAAAAGAAATTTTGAAAATACTGTGATAAAATCTTTTATTCTTTTTTTTTTTGCTTTTTTCAAAACTTGACCAATTTTATTATTTTCCAAAAGTTTTCCTTTGGATTTGCTTAAATTAAAAAGCGTTCTTTTTTGAAAATGCGTACCTTGAAAACTCTTTGATTACCCATTTTAATTACTTTTGAAAACAGGATAAGAGAACATGGTTTTTGAAAACATTTTTGAAAACCTCTTTTATTACATCTTTTAATTTTCTGATTTTTCTATTTTTCCATTTTTTCTTTTCCTTTCTTCTTTTTTGCTTTTTCTTCAAATCTTGATCTAAATATTAACTAATGCATGTATGGAATGATGAATGCAAAAACACCTCTTTATTAGTCGAGACAGATAATGGTGGCATGAAATGCAACAGTTATAATTAATGGCAATTAAACATGATATGCATGTGATTACTTTCTACTTCTAATTCTACACTAATTACTAAATTATTACAAATCCCAAATATAAATAAATGAATTGAAAGCTAAGGGGCAACTGGACAATTCTGGGAACCTCTGCACACGAAACAAAACAGTTAGCAAATTTCAGGGGCAAAAGAAACACAATATTTCATAAATAAGAGCTAATGTGCATCAATTAATAAAGCAGACTCAAAATCAAGGACTAAATTGATTGAACTAAACATAGGAAACTAAATCAAACCTTCAACTAATTCAAACCAAAGATTTAATTTTTAAGTAAATATTAATCCAAATTAATTCCTTAATCCCTCTTCTAAGTCATTTTTCAATTTAAAAAATCAAGCTTTTAATCCAAAGTTGTGGCTTTTAAATTAAAAATTAGCCCCAAAATACTTAAATTTCCAAGCTAACTTTAATTCAAAAATTCAAATTTTGAATTAAACTTTTAATTTTCCCAATTAAAATAGACTTTGAATGGAATCAAGAAATCCATTTGAACTAATATGAACTTAAATGAATCAAACCAAAAGCTTCAATTTTAAGTCGATTTTAACATAAAAGCTTAAACTTTAACATTTATTAATCATTTTCAATTAAAGATTCCATCTTTAAGCTAAATACATCCTAAATTTAAACAAATGAGCACTTAAACCCTAAGATCCATTTATTCACCATCAAAGATTAATAAACATATTAATTCCAACCAATTACATGAACAAAAATCTAAATTTTGGACTAAAGGACTAATTTTTAAACCAACTTTTACCGAAACTTAAACTTTAATCTAAAGTCTTAAACTATGACAAGGTTACTTAACAAATTAATTAAGATTTTAACATGGAAATTAAAAGCTAGGATTTTTACTTAGATTTAACATGGGAAGATTATTCATGGACAAAATAACCTAAATCTATCAACTTTACCACAAAACTAGAACAGGCAGGCACTAAATCGAAGCAATCAACCACAATCAGTCCCAGATAGCAGCCAATTGAAATATCATGGATTAAATTGAAAAAATTGAAAGGGAGACTTACAAAAACGGCGCCGTTTGTTCCAAGATGGTTCCTTTTTGCACCAGCTTCTTCTTCTTTTCCCTTCCTTCTTCTTTTTCTGCTATTCTCTTCTTCTTCTTCGATTACCAAACCAGTGTCCTCCGACGGTCAATCCTTTCCCAGATCTCGCTGAAATACTCTCTTTTTCCCCAAAATAACACTAGATTTGGAATCCCCAACCCTTAAAACATGAAAGCCCTCATTTAATTTGAAGAAAAAGATTCGATTTGGGTATTGAACACGAAGAACACAAGCTGCGATCTTGGGTTTCAAGAACAAGGAAAAGGTCTGGTCCTAGGTGACGCTCAAGCAATGGATTCACTTCTTCAAGTCAGGTTCTTTTTCATTGTTTTCCTTCTTTTTTTTTTTAACAAAACCGAAAAATGAAGCTCTCAACTCCCCCTCTCTCTCTCTAGAACTTCGATTGATCTCCATTTGTGAATTTTTTTATATGGTTTTCAGAGAAGGATTATATGAATCAGAAGAGGGAATTGGTGAGTCAGAGAATCTGTTCGTGAGAGAGGGCAGGGGAAAGAGAAACCAAGGTTCGATGGATGCCGATGTGAGAGAGAGGAGATTGGTTAGAGAGAAAGTGGTTGAAGGGTGAGAGAGTGAGGCTCCTGGAAAATGTGAGAGAGAGTGATTGAGAGAGAGTGAGTGAAGGGAGAAGATTGACGAGTATTCCCTTGAATGAAAGAGAGAGTTCGTTGAGTGAAGAGGGATTTGGTGAGTTTTCGATGTGAATCAAGAAACTGTCAAGAAAAATCCAGAGTAAAGTCAGAGAGAGAGACTGAATGAGCCCAGAATGTCTTCCCCTCTCCAGTGAATGCCCTTCCTCCAAAGATAAGAATCCCTCCCTCACCGAATGCTAGTTGTCATCTTCTTTCTATTTTCCTCCTTTTTCGATTTGTTTGTAACAACTTTTTTTGTCCCTTCTGTGAGCAGGTAGAGGGAAGGGGTAAGATTGAAGCGATGAGGTGAGCTGGACTTGACGTGAGTCATCCCTAAAATTCAGGGATATTTCCATTCCTATTTTGCAGTATTTTTTTCTTAATATGAAAAATGGTTGGGCTTTGCAAACTGCTGACTTGGCAATACTCTGGCTTGCATGGACCAATCACTTTGCTGTTGCATGATTCACTCTATTAATGACCATTGAATTCTAGCTTTGTACTAAACTTTTGAAATTGCAATGTAGTTGCTCTGGGGTAACTTGACAAATTCTGTTTATCTGTTATGTATTTTGAACCTGTGCTTGGTGCTTTGCAAATTGCAATTTGCCATGTTTTGCCATTTGACCTTAACCATCAATTTGCTTGATGTAATTTGCCATGTTTTGTCAACTACCTTAGAATGTTCTTATGCTCTGTTTTTGTATTTTGGGTGCATCTTTCAGTATGAAAATGCCATGCTCTCTGAATAAAATGCTAATCATGTATGAAAGTGTATGCTGAAAATTTAAAACCCTGAAGTTATATGAAATGCCATGAGTGTAGTATGGGTGTTAACAATTTGTACTACCTTGGACTTGAATGCTTGATGTGCTCTGGATCTTTTGAACCCCTTTTCTCCTATTGTAAAATCTGTAGATGATGATTTTTGGTATATAGTTTTAATTATATAATATATTATCAAATATTAACGCTATTAACACATATAATAATAATTGGGTTAGACTTTGAACGCGTGGTAGGGTTCATGGTCTAGTCTATTGGGATGTACAGGGGAGTTGGCTTGGAGGCTCAGGCTAAGAGTCAAGTTGGGAGTACTACTCTCAACCTTTTCCTGGGGGGAGTGACGTGTTCCTACCTTATCCACCCAAATACTAAAACCATGATTACTCACCAAAAGGTATACCGTAAATACTCCCTACCCACCAAAGGTATACCGTAAATACTCCATACCCACCAAGGGTATACCGTAAATACTCCATACCCACAAAAGGTATACCGTAAACACTCACCAAGTATTATAAAGCCAATAGGCAGTTACTTCATCAAGAATGAGGTAACCACCCACGTTCTTCAAAGCAGTTACTTCACCAAGAATGAGGTAACCACCCACGTTCTTATTTGAAGAACGTGGGGCAGTTACTTACTAAAATCAAGGGGTATAAATAAGACCCTCAGACAACTGAGAAAAGGTTAATCACTTTGTCATTATTCACAGCATACAGAGACTATATTCTCTAAAAAGCTTTCTGACCTTAGGAAACTTGCAACACCATAAACAACCACCATAAAACACCGCCTGCCACCACGCACTCACCCTCAAGGAACTGCTCCGGCCTTCCTCCCTGCCACCTTCTGTGGATCCTTATTTGTTTGTGATGTTGCCTCACTCTACATCTCAGAATCCTTGTTTACATTTTGGCGACTCCGCTGGGGAGGAACGATCACAAATGGTAAGTTACGGCAGAAAGCACCGCCGTGAGCAGCCATGAGTGATGATAGCAATGACACTCCTCCTCCTCCTTATTTTGTTAAGCTGATGAATTTGATTAAATCCAACGATCAGAAAGCGAGTGAGAGAATAGCTTTTATGGAGAAGTCTAATGCTGTTATGGAAGAACGTATAGTGCAGTTGACTCGAGCACTAAATGGAAGTAATGGTAAAAACGCTGAAATTCCTACTGCTGCCAATGGTGGAGACCTGTCAGAGGCAAACAATGGTGGACGTGGTGCTGAAGGTACTCCCAAAGAAACACAACCACCTCCACCACCCTTTTGATTCGACTCCCATACTAGTGGATAATGATACTGAGTATGTTACAAAGGAGAAACTTTAGAAGATTTTCCAGAAAAAGAATGTTGCCAGCTCTGAGTTTGACTTGAAGCTCCCATACTCTAAAAGGGTGGCAATGAAGCCATACCCTAAGGACTATGTTAGTCCAAAGTTCAAGCAATTTGATGGGAAGTCTGGGGATGCCAAGGAACATGTGATGAAGTTTGTGGAGACACTGGGAGTTGCTGGTTTGGATGATGATTTGAAGTTGAAAGAATTTTCTAAGTCTTTGACAGGAAAGGCTTACACCTAGCATGTGAATCTCACTCCAGGGTCTGTTAAGTCTTAGAGCCACATGTGCACCCTCTTTGGGGAGAAATTTTTCTCAACGCAGGAGAGAGTAACGTTGGTTGACTTAGGAAGAGAATATCAAAGGCGTGGGGAGGATCTCACGGACTACATCCAGCGTTTTAGGGAGAGAGTGTTGGATATTCATGAGCAACATGATGAGAAGGAGCTGGTGAAAGTGTGTCTTCAAGGGATGTTTGATGAATACAAGGTTCACCTAGAGAATTTGAACTTGCATAAGTTTGCTGTGTTAGTAGAAGCTGCGAGAAGGACTAACAATAGGGTGACGAGACAAAGGGAGGCGCAGCAGAGGTATAGAAAGAATTCCTCAACAGTTCATGCGGTCCAGTATGGAGATAGAAAGGAAGGGAAGCGTCCCAAGAGGGACTTCCAAGGTGGAGACAATCGTAGAGATGACGCACCACCTTTCCCTGTGCCTGTGGATCGAGTGCGTGCTCTCCTGCAACAATGGATAGTAGATGGGCAAGTTAATCTGCCCTTTCTGTCACAAATGCCAACCGCTCAAGAAATAGCAGATCCAAAGTACGGTGACTACCATCGTAGGGTGAATCATCCGTTTGCTGAATGCAGAAATATGAGGAGGCTCTTGGATAGGAAAGTGAGAAATGGGGAAGTTGTAGTTGACAATAGGGGAGTCAGAAATAACCCTCTACCTGTACACGGGGGTGATGTTGCTGCAATCATACATTCAGCCCATGATGAGCCGCACACCGAAGATGAGGATGATACGCGTGTCACCACTTATGTGACTGCAACCATAGCAACTTCATTGCTAAAGACTCCAAATGTGAGAAATTTCTTCGATCAGCTGGGTTTCTCTGAGGATGCTAGGAAGGAGGCAGCTGAGGCGTTGGTTCATATAGCTGATAAGTACCATGGTGAGGGTGGTTTGGTAGACTCAAGTATGAAAATGATGAGTCGTGCTTATAGAAACGCCATCGTGTTTACTGAGGCAGATATGTGTACACCAAACCCTAGTCATAACAAACCTCTCTACGTGGAGAGTATTATCAATGGTGTGAAGGTGAGGAGAACTTTTGTTGATGATGGATCAGGGGTGAACCTCATGCCTCTTTCTACAATGTATGCCCTTGAAATTGATATCAAAAGTCTACGCCACCCCATGACACATAACTCCTTCAGTAACCAGGAGGTTCGCACCTTGGGGTATACCACCGTTAATTTCAAGTTGGGTAATATTCAGGAGCAGGCCATTTTCCATGTGATAGATGCGGATGTGGCATATCACGTTTTGTTGGGAAGGAAATGGTTGAACAATCACTACTTGATCAGTTCCAACATGCATCAGTGCATTAAGGGGTTCTGGCAGGGTAAGGAGGTCTTCATTCCAGCTACCAAGGCTCCCTTTGAGAAATATGAGGTGAGGTATGCTGAGGCTTCTTTCTTTGATGAAGTAGCAGAAGAAGGTGAGGGAGTACTCTCTATACCTGTGGGGCTAAGGTTACCACGTTGGGAGGAGTATGCCGAAGAGGATAAGGTAGGTGGTGAGCCTAGTTTCAAGCATACTAGGAGAGGAGGAAGAAGGAAGCGTGGGCGTACAGGTGGAAATGAAATGGTTAAGCAGACTAAGGGTGTGACCTCTCGCACCAGGTCTGATGGAAAACTTGTTTATTATTTATGATGGGACGGGGTGTGAGGGAACTCCTTCCCTCCACCCTGGGATAGAGTCTCCTGAGGGAGACGTAAATTGTATGCAAGTAGAAAAGGAAGCAGTAATTGAAGAAGTAGCTCCTGCCCCGGAGACGTTCCAAGATAAGCCTAAGCCACAAGGGGATGAGTTAGAGGAGATAAATTTGGCTATGGATGGAGGTACAAGCAAACCATTATTTATAAGCAAAGGCCTTACTGGAGAACGAAGGGATACACTTATTGCTCTACTGAAGGAGTATGCGGATGTGTTTGCATGGTCCTATGAACAAATGCCTGGTTTAGATGAAAATTTGGTCACTCATGAGTTATATATCTCCCCTAGTAGCAAACCAGTAAAGCAGTCTGCAAGGGTTCTCAGACCTGAGATTGATGTTCAAATCAAAGAAGAGATTGATAAGTTACTCCGGGTGGGTTTTATCAAGCCTATCCATCATCCTACTTGGCTTTCAAATATGGTGCCAGTAAAGAAGAAGAATGGGTCAATCAGGGTGTGTGTGGATTTTAGGGACTTGAATAAAGCATGTCCTAA
Organism: Corchorus capsularis; assembly: GCA_001974805.1. Taxonomy (NCBI): domain Eukaryota; kingdom Viridiplantae; phylum Streptophyta; class Magnoliopsida; order Malvales; family Malvaceae; genus Corchorus; species Corchorus capsularis. The sequence goes on from AWWV01014190.1 coordinate 24,135, forward strand.
GGATGATTTTCCACTCCCCAACATAGATACACTTGTAGATGCTACAGCAGGTTATGAGATGTTCTCATTTATGGATGGCTTTGGTGGGTACAACCAAATCAAGATGTGTAAGGAGGATGCAGAGAAGACTGCCTTCAGAACACCCATTGGGAATTTCTACTATACTGTGATGCCGTTTGGGTTGAAGAATGCAGGTGCAACCTACCAACGAGCGATGACAACTATATTCCATGATATGATGCATGTGTGTATTGAGGATTATGTGGATGACATAGTTGTGAAATCCAAGAGGGTGTCTGATCATTTTAGTGATTTAAGGAGGGTCTTTGAAAGGTGCAGAAAGTATAAGTTGCGCATGAATCCTCTGAAATGTGCATTTGGAGTGACATCGGGGAAGTTCTTAGGGTTCATGGTGCACAGGAAGGGCATTGATGTTGATCCAGCAAAAGTTACAGCTATTAGGGAGTTGGCACCCCCTGTTAATCAGAAGCAGCTGAAGAGTCTGATGGGTAAGCTGTCATATATAAGGAGGTTCATTCCAGCCTTAGGAGATATTGTAGCTCCCTTTCAAAACCTCCTCAAGAAGGGTGTTCCTTTTATTTGGGGTGAACCACAGCAGAAGTCTCTCGAAAGAGTTAAGGAAGTGTTAGCTTCCCCAGCCACCATGACGCCACCAATAAAAGGTCAGCCTATGATGCTTTATTTAACATCCACTAATGAGTCTATAGGTGGTCTACTTGTACAGGAAGTGGAAATAATGGAGCGACCTGTATACTATCTGAGCAGGTGTCTCCATGGGAGTGAACTCAACTACTCACCCATAGAGAAGCACTGTTTATCCTTGGTCTTTGCCACACAGAAATTACGGCACTACCTCCTAGCCCATAAAGTGACTGTGGTGACTAAGTCAGACCCAATCAGATACATTCTCTCTAGGCCAATCCTAGCTGGAAGAGCTGCAAAGTGGTTACTTTTGTTGGGGCAATTTGATTTATCTGTAGCGCAACCCAAAGCCATAAAGTCTCAAGCACTATCTGACCTATTGGCATATTTTCCTACACAATCTGAGGAGGCAGTCACCCTAGACTCCATGCTAGGAGATGTAGAGGGTGAGGTGTGTTGTAGCCAGCCGTTGATGGGAGAATGGATCTTATACTTTGATGGTTCAGCAACTGCTACTAGAGGGGGTGCTGGAGTTGTTTTGGTCCCGCCTGAGGCGGAGCATGCATATGAGGAAGTGGTATCCATGGCTTTCAAGTTGGATTTCCAATGTACTAATAATCAGGCAGAGTATGAGGCATTGATTTTGGGGTTGAATACAGCTAAAATTATTGGAGTAACTGAGTTGTGCATCATTGGAGATTCCAACCTTGTGGTGAAACAAACTAATGGAGAATATGCACTGAAGGAGCCCACACTTGCCCCTTACCAAGAGCTTACTCGTGTGATGTTAGACCACTTTCAGTCCAGTTAGATGTGAGCATAGCCCAAGGTCTTCTAACAGGTACGCAGATGCTCTTGCCACCTTGGCATCAAAGATACACATACCTGGGCAGAAGGAAGAAATATCATTGCTAGTGCAGAGATGGTCGGTGCCTGGCCCACTTGCTGGAATGACAGAGTATTACTTAGGGGAAGTGTCAAAAGATGCAGATTGGCGCACTCCCATTATTGAGCAGCTGAGGGAACGCAAGTCTAGTAATCTCCGTTTCCTCAAAAGTTACACCATTATACAAGGGGCGCTCTACTATAGGGGGCCTAATGGGATATTAGCTAGGTGCATCTCACCTGAGAAAGCAAAGGAAAGGCTACGCACATCACATAAGCAGTGGTGTGGCATGGAGGGGCCTCCATTATATCGTAGAATGCAGAGAGATGGTTATTATTGGCGAACTATGAGTAGTGATTGTGCAGATGCACAATATGCCTGCCCTCGGATGTTCAGAACCTCCGGATGTTAATGATTGTCACTTTGTGGGTAGTGTTGGAGATTGGCGTAGACCATACATAGAGTATTTACAAAATGGAGTTCTACCTACTAACCACTAGGATGCAAGGAACTTGAAGAGGAAGGTACAGAGGTTCTTCATGAAGGGGAATGAGCTGTTCAGAACATCATTTGGTGGGACTCCCTTGAAGTGTGTCTCACCAGCTGATGTTACGCCTCTACTGGAAGAAACACATGGGGGCACTAATGGGGCACACGAAGGAGGGTTGAAGTTATACAAGAAGCTTCTTGATCTTGGATACTACTGGCCCACAATGGAGACGGATGCCACAAGCCATGTGAGGAGGTGTCACCTATGTCAGGTTCATGGGAACGCTATACATGCTCCAGCAGTGGAACTACATAGTGTGACCACTCCATGGCCTTTCCATACTTGGGCATTTGATTTGATTGGCCCCATCAATCCGCCAGCTAAAGGGCACATATGGATTCTCGTTGCAACGGAGTGCTTTACCAAGTGGGTAGAGGCAGTGCCTTTGAAGAAAGCAACAGGACCAGCAGTAGCCAGTTTCATTAAGGAGAATGTGGTTTGCAGGTTTGGGATTCCCAGACGTATCATTTCTGATAATGGCACCCCCCTTTGTGAATAAAGATGTGAGAAAGTTATTGGCTTTATACGACATTGACCATGTCAAATCCACCCGCTACTATCCACAAGGCAATGGGCAAGCAGAGGCCACCAACAAGACGTTATTGAGGGTGTTGAGCAAGATTGTTCATAAGGATCCTAAGTTGTGGCCCGATGCATTGCCGGTAGCATTATGGGCATATAGAACATCCAAGAGGAGTCCTACCAACGCTACTCCATTTTCGTTGGTGTATGGAACTGAAGCTGTGGTGCCATCTGAGTTGCTTGTACCTTCTGCCAGACTTGCTATTGACGCCGGTCTCACCCATGATGAGATGAGGGGAATAGAGCTGGAAGCACTAGATGGAAGGAGAGATAAGGCTAAGAAGCACTTCTTGGTATACCAACGGCGCATAAGCAGGACATATGATAAGATGCTGCGTAGGAGAAGCTTTGAGCCGGGTGACCAAGTGCTCCGTGCTGCTAAGCACGTGATGAGAGGTGCTCCTCCACCGCATAAGTTCAGTGAGAAGTGGGAAGGTTCTTATATAGTTCATGAAGTACATGATAGTGGTTACTGCACATTACTCAACCCAGAAACAACAATGCTCTCACTACTCCCATCAACTTCCACTACATCAAAAAATATCATGTATGAAATTCTATCAACCTTTACTACTTCTGTTAGCCTTTTATTCTATCCTAGGATGTCATGTCAGTACTCCTTACATTGTCTATACCATGCTCAATGTTATTCTATTTATGCTTAAACCTATTTCCACCTTCATTTCATTATCCATTGTGGTATATTCCAATGTAATATTTCAATTTATATGAAGTGCTACCCAGATGTTCCATCCATTCACATTTGTGTCTTCTGCAATTAGATGGAATAGTCATACTTTACTTATATTGATATTGCATAACAATGCATATATGGCCTTGTAGCCTTTTGAATCTTCAAAAAAAAATTGAGAAGTTCGCTTTCTGGTGTGCAGAGCACCTAAGAGTGCCTCCTCCACGAGAATGCGTCTTTCTAAACCAAAGTAGGCAGATGTTTAGGCGCGCAGCCCCTGCTTATCATGCGGGGTGCGCAGCTCCTGCCACTTTTATAAAAAAAAAGGGTGTGGAGGCATCGTGCGCCCCCAAAGAAGGGTGACACACATCCCCCCTAGGCAAAATGCCATAAAGGTGTTACTTACCTACTAAGTGGAGTGGCGCGCCTCCCTAAAATTGGGTATGGCGCGCTCCTGTCATTCCCCCAAGTAGGGTTAAAAAAAATTCAATAAGGACATGTGAGAGCACACTTTAAAAAAAAAAGTAGTGCCTCCAGTACAAGTTATAGCATTGAACATAAAAAAAAAAATTCTATTCAGCAAAGTACTGAGAAAATAGAATGTTCAGTTACAAATAATAATAATAATAATAATAATAATAATAATAATAATAATAATAATAAGTGTCTCAACGACATAAATAAATGTAGAATGTTCTACTCAGCCTAGTACTGAAGAAATAGAATATTCAGTTACACTAAAAAAAAATATTGTAAATAAATAAAACAATGAGAGAAGCAATGAAGACTATGGCGGAGGAAAGAAGCTACGCCCCTGATGGAAGGCCTCCAGAGAATTGCAGATGGGGGCTAAATTGTTCTGCTTCGCTTCAAGTCTGGTCACTTGCCCTTGCACCTTCTTCCAAGCTTCATTGAGTCTCTTCTTCTCCGCATCAAGCGCCTTCAGATCTTCAGTTATCTGGGCTAACTCAATTTCTGGATTGCCCTTCATGCCAACTATAACATTCTGAATCTGCTCCCGAGCACCCCGCATGAAATCAAGGTCAAACCCAATTTTGCCACAGTCATCATAAGTCTTGCGCATCGCTTATAGGTCACCCACAGAAAGGTTACTAGGTGCTTGGGCTTTCAACACAAACTCACCGATCTGGTCCAAGAAGTGCACAATTATAGCTTCAGACTCAAAGACAGCCGACTCCCAAAACTTCCCTCCCTTGAGCTCAGCTTCCTTCAAGGGAGCTACATGCATGGCCTTTATAGGAAAGTTGTAAAATCCAGCCACAGATTGGTCAAAACTCAGCTCATCAACGGAAGAAGCAGGATGAGGGGATGTACGAGGAGTAGCAGGAGTCGCACCACTAGTGTTGCACCCTGCTCCTGGGGAGGAAGAAGTAGGGCGCACCCTACTATTCCTTGGAGAAGAAGATGTAAGGCGCATGCTACCACCTTGTGGGGAGGAAGATGTAAGGCGCATGCTACCACCTTGTGGAGAGGAAGAAGTAAGGCGCACCCTACCATCCTTTGGAGAGGAGGAAGTAAGGCGTACCCTATCACGCTTAAGAGCCACAGCATCGACCTCAGACTCATCATCATCCTATAAAAGAATTTTTTTTTAGTATTAATGGTAGAGGTGGAACATACATAAAAGAGTGAAAAGAATTATACCAACCTGGGAATGGTCGTCGTCAGAAGAGTTATGTGAAGTACCATCACTTTCATCCTCACTCTCACCATGATCACTGGCACTCCTGCTCTCTTCCTCATTTTCATCATCACTTCCACTCTCACCCTCACTCTCATGATCCTCATTGCTACTGCTCCCACGTTCCTCACTTCCGCTATCACTGTCATTATCCTCCACATATGTAACTTTACGTCTCACTTCAGAAACTATCTCAACATCACCATCGCCATCGATATCATCATGACGAGGCGAGGCAACACCAGCATCATCAGAGGGAAATGAAGTGATCCCCGTGGTAGGAAGTGAGGCAGCACCAGCATCTTTGGGGGGAAGTGTAGTGGTCTCTGTGGTAGGATCCCTGATGATACCAACATCACTATGACAGGGTGAAGTAACGCCTATGGCTGCACCTTTATGGCTTATAGTGCTAGGGGCATCCTTATGGCCAGGAACCTTCTTGCCAACCTTAAAAAAAAAAGAGATCTGTTATTGAAGAGAAAGATGTGTTGTAAAAAAAAAAAGAAAAGAAAAGTCAAGATAATA
>AWWV01014196.1:0-43322 GCA_001974805.1 Corchorus capsularis
GGATTAGAAACTACTTCTTTTTCTTTATTGTTTTTTAATGAATTTTTTAATTATAGTAAATATTCTCGTTTAAGATCTGGGTCTTGAATTTTATCGATAACTTCTATTTCAAAAGTTGTTTTCTTGTATATTTGATTTATAGGGACAATAGGAATGTTCCAATTGTCAAATCTTTGGGGAACATTTTCATAATGTTCTTCTTGTTCATTAACCGTTTGAGAGGCTTGGTCTGAATCTTGGGATTTAATGGAAACTGAACTTGCAGAAGAGTTGGTTCTCCTAAGAAATGGTAACATATTTATTTTCTATTTTCTTACTAAATGGGAGTTCTACTATCAATATTATCAAAAATTACTAGAATTACCTACAGGGATACTAAGTCTACTTTTGCCTAACCATGGCTTTACAAGACTCTTGTATCAAAAACTCAGCAATTATAGCAAAATTTTTTTAATAAAGATAGTTATACCAATAATTAGAAAATGAAAACAAAATAATGTTTCAAAATCTTAGAATTACCTGCTCCTCCCTGGCTCGGATACCAGACAATCCCGTGGATCAGAGGATAGGAACTTTGATTGGAAGTAGAATAGAATAATTTTAAGATTTTGAGTACTAAAAATGAAACAACTTGGAGAAAAGGATTAAAGTTTGGGTAAAGTTTGGAGAATATAATTGGAAGAAAGTATGGAGATCTTTTATTTCTTTGTATGAAATTTGAGCCTGCCTCTTACATTTGATTCTGGAGCTTTTATAGAGGGAGAGCTCCGTCATTCAATACAATTTCAATACAATAATTCTACTTTGTACTATTTGCATTATTGGAGACAATTTCTGCAGAGATTCTTCATGATAACTTTGCAGACCTTCATAATTTGGCTTTCTCTTCATTCAATGAGTCAGCTTTGCATTATTGGAGACAATTTCTGCAGAGATTCTTCATGATAACTTTGCAGACCTATTATTTTTTCTTTGCAGACCATTTTTACTCTTTTTTTTTATTCTGAATTTCTATCTTTAAGGTGAGATGGATCACCTATAAAATGTTTGAAATTGAGAAAATTAAGGTTGCAACTGCATCCTGAATTTCTTTTCCTTCATCATCATAAATGATTCTTCCTTGGTCATCTCTTTTGATAGCTTTTAATATTTCTTCATGTTGTTCTTTAGTGAGTGCATGATCCCACCATCCTTTTAGCTGACCAGTAAATCCGGCTACTAAAAGGTTGGCTATAGCTTGATCACTAATTAGACCATTTTGATTTTGTGTTTTATAGACATTGGAAACCATTGTCATTTGTTGTAATTGATTGAGAATGTTATATTCAGACATGCCATCAATATTCTATTCATATATAGTATTAGCATTATATTTATTTTGAAAAACTGGTTTTTCCTCAATATTGAGGTCTGGTGCAGTTGTTTTTGGATAATATAATTTTTTAGGTTCTCTCCAATTCATTTTATTAATTTGATTATCTTCAGACTGTTCATTCTCAGATTGGGAAGTTTGGTCTAATGTATTTATTGAATTTTGTGTTTGTATAGGAGTATCTGGGGCTATAAGCTCCGATCCTAAAGCATTCAGTCTATCTTGTATTTCATTTAAAAATGTTTTTTGAAGATTTTTTGGATTTTGGAAATTTTTTGGAATTTCATAGGGTGTAGATATTGGTTCCGTTGAGGATTCTATAATATTTTCTTTTATTATGTGTCTTTTTGGATGTGATACAATTAAGTCTTCGATATGATCCAATTGTTTTCCTATAGAATGAAGATTCAGATTTGTAAAATTATTCTGTTCAAGAATCAATTTAATATCTTTTGATGAGATTTGTTCTCCTGCATCAGGACTTCTCATTTTCAAAGGACTTGCTTTTATTCCAAAACTTTTGTGGTTATATTGGATTTCCGTTAGAGGAGGGTGTTGAGATTCAATTTCTCCTCTAGTAGTTTGCCATTTGTTATTATTTTTTATCATATTAATAGAGTTTAAATAATATTCGTTGAACCATTTGAAAAATTCTATATTGATTCTATGGTTATTCATAAACTCATAATATTTTTGAAGAATTTCTTCCTTTTCATTTCCATAATTTTTAAAATATTCTTCTCTTAAAACTTTGTTTTTATTTGAGTAGAAATGTTTTCTACACCATTCCTTGTTGATCTCAAAAGGTTTTTGTATAACGTAAATTTCTGATTCTTCCTCTATTTTTACATTATTAGTCATTGAAGAATAAGTTGGTGACATGACTGTTGAATCATGATGGGCTTTCTGTTTGCCTAGCATAAATAGGTTGGGCTATTTTTGAGGAGTTATTAATTCCTTGTAAATTAGTCCTAAACGAGCCAGGTACTGAAGGTGTGGATTCTCTAGCTGTTCTAAACTCATGTTGTTGGGTATTCGCAAATGATATTAGTATTGAGGAGACAGATGTTCTAGCTGTTTTGAAATCTTGTTGTTGGCTATCAATAATAGATTCTTCTTCTATATTTAATCCTTGGAATGCTGAACTTGAACTAGCTATATCAAAAGAATATCTCGGAGGTAGTCTTTTTGGTCTATTGAAGACTAATTCTACCGTGCCATCCTGATGTTGAGAGATTTCTCTTAATGAATTATTCCTAACTGGAATTGGTTCTATTGGATCAGTAGCACCTTCTAATTTCCATCGTTCAGACAGATTAACTTCATGCTGGGTCCTGTGCATCCTGGAATGATGGACCAGTTGATGATTTTGATGAAGAAGTATCTTCATTTGCTTCTTGGAAGATTTCGGACCATGATTTAATTTGTTTTGTTGAAATTTGGTTTTGGGTTGATGTTTCTTTCATCTTCCCTTTGCCTTTATCTCTCAGTTTGGGGGGCATGTTGCAAAAATTCTCTGGTGAGGAAATCGGGTAAAGAATTAGATTCTCCCTTAATATATTCAATTTCGAAATCAAATATGCTTAAAATAGCCTGTCATCTTGCAAAAATTTGTTTGGAAGCGATATTTTGAACATCTTTTTGTAAAACTTCTTTTACTGATTTGCAATCAATTCTCAAGAGGAATTTTTGATTTAATAAATCACTTTGAAATTTGGTAATACATAAAACAATCGACAAAATTTCTTTTTTTATGGTACTATAATTTTGCTGAGTTGGATTCCAGTGCCTAGAGGTAAACTGTACTATTTCTTCCTTGCCATTTTTACTTGTTTATTATATATATATATATATATATATATATATATTGTTGTGCATAACTTTTTTGATGATGAGCATAATTCCTTTACAAGTAGTTCTATAAGGTCTTCCAACCTAAGTAGTTTTTCTATTGTTTGGTAGGAATTGTGAAATCTAGGGGATTTGGTCTACGAATAATTTCATTTAAACTTTTGTCTTATAAATTTTTCGTTAAGACCACAATTGAGTGGGATTGCCTGAGTTTAGTTTCTTGAAACGTGGCAGGTATAACTTGTTTGGTTGCTAAAAGAAAGCATGGTGGCTCATCCAAATTGATAAAAGCAATGTGAGTATACAACTGTCTTAATTAATTTAATCAAACACTAAAATGACTATCCATTAATATTATTTATTTACAAGTAAGATCTTGTGTATATGTTGTGTTGAATGTTTCACTAGGCTAACACCTTATTTCTAATTACTATCAGTTTTACATTTGTAGCATTAATAATATTTGGCTAGTTAAATGACGACTGGTTCAATACTACATACATATAGCTATGCCTCGTCTCATTGCAAAATGATGACAGACTAGTTTCTCTTAACATCTCATTGCAAAATGCCTCGTCTCGAAAATTACTACATAGCTATGTATATGATGAATTTGCTGTTAAATTAATCTCATATGCACAATGGTACTATTAGCAATTTATACCTTAGTATTTCCTTGTTCTAATTATTCCAACATATTATAACAGTACTTCATTCTAAATGCATCTTTTGGAAAATATGAGTGAGAGCTTGGACTTTGGAAAATATGCTTAATTCTTATAAAGTTGTCTTTGGTTATATATGCAGAGTTGGTACCAGGAGGTAACCAAGTTAAAGTCAAAGTATGAAGCACTGCAACGCAGTCAAAGGTTTGTCATCCCGAGTTCAAATCAGTATAGCAAAAACGAAAAATTATTGCCTAGTTGCATTCTATGTGGCTTTAAATATGTTTAATGGCTTATAAAATTGAAAAATAGAGAGTTAGAGACTTACATAATTCATTTATGATATTTTCGTTATATGTTTAAGGCATTTGCTTGGAGAAGAGCTTGGACCATTGAATGCAAGAGCTGCAAAGCCTTGAGAAGCAGCTCAAAGGAGCTCTTGCACTGGCTTAGACTGAGAAAGGTATATATACTTACTCTTACAGTTACATGCCTTTAATTCAACTGAGAAGTTCTAAGTTTTGAACAATTTTCTACCTTCTTTATTGTTTTACAATACTGTCAAATGAATCTGGAGACATTGGTTGAAAAGAAAATCCGCAATCTCATATATTTATACCTACTAAGAAAACAATATTGATTTGTTAACCTTTTTAAGTATAGAACTGCATGATATATGCTGCTTCTTTTTTATTCTTAACTGCAGACACAGATTATGATAGAACAAATGGAAGACCTCCGCAAAAAGGTACTTAACCAATTAATATATATAACCGTATAGTATAATGCGAGCCAATTAAATTAAACAAATTCTCTATACTAATTGAGATGCTATGAATCCAATGGCCAATGGTTAATGGTTATACATGTTATAAATGCATCGACTACTTTAGCAATAATTCTCTAGATTTCTCCATTTAGCCTTGATATTTTACTGACACAAGATAGCAAATGCCAAAGCTCATCATGGCTAACCTATATATAGGCTAAATGTGAACTAGTTGAAAACTAAATTTACTTAGCCGGATTGCCTTGTTAAAATGTCAATTGTATAATAAATGATAGGTAGACTTTTAGGAAGCTTAAAGACTAGCTTTGCAAGATTAATTGGTTTTGGTTGCAGAAGTCAGGAGTCAGGACTATAGTTAACATCTGTTTGATTTGTTTCATGTTATGGCAGGAACGTCAGCTTGGAGACCTTAACAAACAGCTGAAAATTAAGGTTGCAACTGAGCATTCATATTTACACTAACTGGAGTCTGGACAATTAATATTATTTGTATGTTGATAACCCAATTTGTTTTGTCTCTGTTTCTATATATGTTTAATTTTTCATGTTCAAGAATGAAACAGGTTCTTGATTTTCATGGTTTTAGTTGATGGAAGTCCCCTCAAGCACTATCTAGTCCTTGCTTTAGGTCAGTTGGCTTTGAAAATGATGTATACTTTTCTTGTTTATTACTAAGTGAGCTTAAACTGATCTTCTAAGTACTTATTTTTGCAGGTTTCGTTTAATATGCTATTACCAAGCAATTTAAGGTAACAATTATTGGTTTTATTAGCTTTTCTAGGCATATAACACGCTGATTATATATGCTCTTCTAATTTATGATTAATTTTCACCATAGTCGAATGATCAAACAGTTGGTGGGAAACTTTATGGTGGAAAGAATTTGGGCATCCAAAGGTGAGAGTGGTTTTCATTTTCCTTGGAGATGAGTTTATTTTTTGTGCAATGCAACTTTTGTCATTTTGATCTTTACAGAAACAGAGCTTACTTGAAGGAAGTTAAATATGAAATAGAGACTATGATGTATATGAATTAGATTTATTGTTTATGTATGACTATTATTTGTAACAACTATTATATATTTGAAATGTATGGTATTATGGATTTTAATAAAGAATTATGCATAAATAAATATTCTAATGAAATTATTTACAATTATTTACAATTAGCGAATGAAATTATTTACAATTAGCGACTAACGATACGACAAACATTGCGACGAACACTATATCATTTAGAACCAATTGCGATGTGAATATCTTCTAAATGAGATTGACAATCCCTATTTGCAACAAAGAGCGAAGAACGCTAGGTACAATTGCGACAATCGGACAAGTCAAGTGCGACAACTTGCGACAAGCGGATTCGTCGTATCTAACCCATTATCTGTGACGTCATTAATGTCAACTGCGACACCAAAAAGTCAGTCGCAAACAATTCGTATCTGCGACGAACATGTCGTAGTTGAGCATCAGCGACACGCTCTAGTGCTACATACGTTGCGACATGCAAAATCTGTCGCATATAGCCATCTGCGACATTTTTTGCCCTTTCTGCGACATATGTGCAGAAGGGCTGGATTTCTAGTAGTGTGTGTATGTCGACAATCTTCACTTGATAAATCTTCCTTCGTTCGTAGGCCTTAGACCTCCAAGTCGACCTGCACTTGAACACCTAAGATCACAAGTTTCACAAACAACCAAGCAATCACAACTTAATTGTTTGCTAGGACTCTACAAGATTGAAGAACCCTAAGTTTGCTCAAACTAGAACAATGAAGCTAAGATAATCAATTTGAGAAAATAATCCTCAACTTTATTAATCAACTCAACTTGTGTTTACAAGATGGGAGAGGTCCCTTTATATAGTAATAGGGGACGCATAACCCTTCTCCTAAAGCTAAAAGGAAAACATTACATAAAGGAAGGAACAAGGAAATAGCCTACTCCTTGTCCTACTAGGAAAAGTAAATACATAACTTAATTAAGCAAGGACTGGACTTAGTCAAACAAGGCCCAACCCAATGTCTTCTAAACTAAATAAATAACTAATCTAAAATAGAATAAAGGCCCATGAGGCCGAATTACACAATGCCAAAGTCTAATGCTCATCGATTTCAAGTAAGGTAAACACCTTGGAATCGATGGGAATATTCTTGGTGATGTCGACTTCAATGCCTTCCAAATGTTCTTCAATAGACTCTAAACCTCCAAGATGAGATCTAACAAAGCCCAATAAAGCTTCCTTGAACCTTTTAGCACGTGCCCTAGTCATTGGACCTTGCGGAATGGCTAAAGGATCAAAAGGTCGGTCTTGTCCGGATGGCCCAATCGATGGCCGGTTGTGGCCAGTTGGTGCGCCAAGCGATGGCCGGTTGTGGCCGGACATGTCCATGTCGCGTGGCCGGTGTTGGCCGGGTATATCCGAGTCGCGTGGCCGGTGTTGGCCGGGCTTCTCCAAGTCGCATGGCCGGTCACTCGCGCCTCCAACTCCATGCTCCTCAAAGCTAGCATCGATGACATCTCCTTGATCTTCATTGGCTCCAATGTGTTCTTCTAAGCCATGATAAGCCCTTGGCGCATCAGAGACACTTCCTGTAATCATTTCAAGTAAGTTGACTGGTTTGCAAGAAGAGAAGTTAATCAGAGTCTTGAAGATGTACAAAGAAGCTTTAGGATGGACGATTGCTGATATCAAGGGGATTAGTCCTTCTGTTTGCATGCATAGGATTCGATTAGAATGAATGATAGATGGCAAAGGCTTAGGTGTCGGTTCCAATTGAACATAGGAAACCGACTCCTTTTCCTCAATTGCAAGAAGTGTCTCCAAATCTCTGATAGTTTCCGCTACATCTTCAGGCGTCAGGACATCTGCTTCCTTGATTTCTTCTTCAACCAGGCACTTTGTAAGGACCAACTCAATTTCATCTTTATGTTGAAGTGATTGAACTTGTTCAGAGCAGGCATCAATTGCGTCAATGGCGAAGATGGAATGGATCTCAGCAGGAGCTTTCATGGCTTCATTAATGTTGAATGTAATTGGCTTCCCATCAAATTCCATACTGATCCTTCCATCTTGTGCATCGAACTTCATCCTCTCTAAGATTAAAAACGGTCTTCCTAACAGTACTGGCAATTGATGTAGATGAAGGTCATCTTCGCTCATCTTTAGAACATAGAAATCTGCAGGAAAAACAAAATCACATATCTGCACTAAAACATCCTCAACTAAACCCTTAGGTTTATGGTTAGTTCTATCAGCAAATTGGATAGTAAGATCAGTTTCAAGCATAGATTCTATTCCCAATTGCTTAAAGATAGAATAAGGCATGATATTAATTAAAGATCCATATTCACACATGGCATTGTCTACCATATTCTTTCCTATTTCACAAGGAATAGAAAAAGATCCTAAGTCATTGCATTTATGTCGCAATTTCCTCTGATATGCAGCAGATATATTCTCATTCATGCAAGCATATTTTTCAGCATGCTTTCTTTTATTGATACATAATTCTTTGAGAAAGGAAGCATACCTGGGCACTTTGGCCATTTCATTAACCAAAGGAACATTTACCTCCAATTTCCGTAGTGAGTAAAGTTGCTGTGCAAACCTTTGAGGGAATGGTAGTGGATCATACTTAGCTTGCATCTCCTCCATCCATTCGTCTTCTGATTGAATTTGATCGGCCTTTGGTGAAGAAAGTGAATTCTCCTTCTTGTGGTTGGCTGAAATCTCCTCTTCACTTGACAATTTGTTATTGATTATAGCCACTGGTGGTGGTACATCAAGGAAAATAGGTTCTACAGGTAGTGATATTGCAGGTGGAAGTGGGATATCAGGTAACTCAATCTTATTTGCATACCACTGTTGAGTTTCTCCAATGGCTTTTACTCCGTACTTCTTTTTTGTTTCCGTTTATATGCCCTTCGGGAAGTGGTGTAAGATTTTGAGAAAGCGTGTTCATCATATTTGTAAACATCTTCACTAAATCCCCTTGTTGAGCAACCATCAACTTCATAGTTGCTTCAAGGTTGTTTAGTCGTTCATTTGCAGGTTCTGATGATTTGGATGACACATCTCCATTAGTGGCATTAAATTGGTATACGTTTTCAGCCATTGTGTTGAGCAGCTTCCTTGCTTCCTCCGGTGTTTTGAGTGTAAAGCTTCCTCCGCTAGCAGCATCGACATAGGTTCGATCATCATGAAAAAGTGCATCATAAAAGTTCTGAATCAAGAGTGCTTCACTTAGGTTATGATAAGGACAACTTGCACAGATCTCGTTGTATCTCTCCCAGTATTGGTACCACTTCTCACCACGTAGTTGTTGACAAGTAGTGATTTTCTTTCTAACATCTGCACGCTTTGTTTCAGGGAAAAACTTGTTCAAAAATACTGCTTCCATTTTCTTCCAAGAATTTATGGATTTTGATGGCAGACTTATGAACCAGTTTCTCGCTTTTCCTTCTAATGTCAAAGGAAAAAATTCAAAGTCTTGCTTCCTCTTGAGACATCCCAGTGATTGCGGCACAATTGATAAAGAAACTATGTAGATACTCATGAGGGTTCTCATGAGATTCTCCTTGAAAAATAGGCATCATGCGGATTATTGCCGACGGCAATTTGCAAGTCATATCCAAAGTAGGATAATCAATGCAAAGCGGCAGCATCTCACTGTTGAAGTTCAGCTCCCGTAACGTTTGTGATTGCGCCATAAGGTCTTTTCTGCAAAACAAAGATGATCAAGTGCAAATCTAATAGAAAAAGAAAAAGAAAATAAACACAATCTCCCCGGCAACGTCGCCAAAATTTATGATCGGTCATCAGCAATCATAAAAATAAATATCCCAACAATTACTAACTAAGAATAGCTAGGGCAAGTAGGGGTCGAACCCACAGAGAGATCGGTATTCCTTTTTCTTTGAATAAAACAAATTAAATAAGAGATTTTCGAAGAAGAGTTTGAAATTAAATCTAACAAACAAAAAAATTAACTAAGAAAACAATCAAGAAAATTAAAGTAAACAATTAATTAAAAAACAGTGAATATTATGAGAAAACAATTAAATAGAAAACCCTCCAACATAAAATTAATCTCCCTCTTGACATAAGTAACATGGATCATTGATATCTAATAATTATGAAAACCTTGGATAGCTTGCTTGGAATTTAATCCTAATTACCAAATTAGATAAGATTTCCCTTTTGGGGCTTAAAATATCTCTATCATTCTCTTAGCAATCAATTTCCCTTTTGGGGCTTAAAAACTACCAAAAGAACAAAGCATTAAGCACTAGTAATTAACAAGCACAACAAGCAATTTCTGGGTCATTGATTCTTATCTCTCTTGGAAGGAAGGGTTAGTTCTCCTCCAATTGCTACATATAATTAAATCTGAGGTTGTAATTCTAGACTTAATTTAGCTAATGTTAACCTAATTTATCAAGGCAGTGTCGACTCCAACCCATCAAAACAAGCAACATAGAATTAAAACAGAGATCTAAGAAATACCCAAATAATTCTCATATATAAGCACAAAATTTCACCATGAAATTAGTCAAGAGATCAATTAAATTCTACATTGGAGAAAAGAAAAGGATTACTTACTCATAAATTGAGTGAGCATCCACAAATAAGAAGAAGAGAACTTATCTATGGATGAGGAAGAGAAGGGGGCGGCGACGCCTAGGTTTTTCTCCTCCAAATCTTCAACTAAACAATATATCTTATGAGAATAAAATTACAAACAAAATCTAGAACTAAGGTGGTTATTTATAGTGGATGAACATAGAGGGCGGTTTAGGGCTAACTTAGACTCCGAGTTGGATTAGATGTCATCCTAGAGTAGAATCCAAGTCAAAGTAGGATTCTGGAATTTTCTGGATTTCTGCAGAAACTTCGACTTTAGATTCGGGCTTGAAAACAGCAGAATTGGGCTTTGGACTTCAAAAGAAAGTTGTATATCTCGGAGTTAGCTTTCCAATGAGTACTCATGGGCTCAAAACGAACATCTGAGCAGAAAGTTATGACCTTTCTACCGAGACTGCGCTGAATCCTACTCCAAATCGGATTAGTATCGGGAAATTACGGGATTTGGATATCTTTTTGGATTTGTGGGACCCAAATTGGGATTTTAACTCCAATTATGGATTTATATGGGCTGAGTATTTTCCCAAATAAAATATCCAAAATTCCATAATTTCCAGGTTTCTTCAGGGCTTGTCTTCAATCCTTCGCAATTTAAGCTCCAATCTTCAACTCTTGCTCCTTGAAATAATTCTTCAATGATCTTCAAGTCTTCAAATTATCTTCAAGAAATCTTCAAATCACGAACTTCGCATCTCCAAATCTATACTTAAAATTACTTTGCTAATATCTGTGTAAAAAGTCATCAAAATAGCTCCAAAAGTAGTGAAAATTAACAAATTCCAATTTCACATCTCATAAAGACTAAAAACACAAATATCATCAAAATAAGGCAAATTAGAGCATAAATAGACCCAAAAACATAGTAAAATAGCCATAAAAATAGGGTTGTTTTTGGCTCGATCAGTCATCTTTCAGCAATTATTAAGATCGACTGGAAACAGGTCATCTTTCGGCAATTATCAAAATCGATTAGAAACGGGTCATCTTTCCGCAGTTTTAAGTTGCCCCCAAGGGGAGCATTCCAACAACTTTTCAGTTTTCAGCAGCCCCCAAATGAGGCATCCCAACAAGTTTTCAGTTTTCAGCAGCCCCCAAGGGTGGGCATTCCAACAACTTTTCCGTTTTCAGCTGCTCCCAATGGGGGACATTCCAACAACTTTTCACTTTTCAGCAGCCACCAAGTGGGGCATTCCAACAACTTTCCCGTTTTCAGCAGTCCCCAAGGGGGGGCATTCCAACAAATTTTCAGTTTTTAGCTGCTCCCAAAGGGGGGCATTCCAACAACTTTTCAACTTTCAGTTGCTCCGAGAGGGGCATTCTAACAAGTTTTCAAGGGGGGCATTCCGTTAGTTTTTAGTTCAGCAGTTTTCGGTTGCTAACAAAGGGGGCATTCTAGTAAGTTTCAGCAAAGAAACATTAGGGCGGGTTCGATTAAAGTTGACCTTAGATCGGTCTTAGAAAAATGGCATCAAATTCGGAAGTAAAAACGGGTGTCTACGTCTTTGCGTACTTCCTAACTCTCGGAAAGTGTACCAGCTACTCTTTTGTACACTCCCCAACAATTAGAAAGCTCGCAAAGAGGGGCAGTTGTAGACACCCGTTTTTGGACCCGTATACTTTAATTGCTTCTTAATTTACATTTAGGAGTATTCTTGTCAATTCATAATTTTCTAGGACGTTTTAATGGATTTTCATCTTGCATAAGTTCCTACTCCATTTTGGTATTGCCTTAACATATCGCATTTGCCTAAGTAACCTGGCATTGCATAATAAAGGAGAATTAAGCACTTTGGACTTAATCGTTCTTGATTCAGTGTTAATCTTTTTGATTCTTGTTAAGTAGTTGCTTTTGGGCTTCGAATGTTGGGCTTTCCATTATTAATACAATTTCGCTTTTGGTTCATTTTCTCATAGAATATGGCATTGGTTTTTCCCTTTTATACAAAAAAAAAGATCAAAAATACCAAAAAGGTTCTTACATTTATCTGTCGGTTTTACATATCTAAGATAGGGAATCACAGAATCACAAAAGGAGTTTATTTCGCACTTTTTTAGAAGACAAAAGTGTCCATTTCCCTCTTAACTGCAAGGTTTCTATTTCCACATGTCATTTGACCCAGCTGGAACTTCACTCAGAATTATCCCTCACTTCTTTTAAGCTTTTAAATTGGTGCATTTGTCCTTTTACGTTTTCCACGCATTTCCATTGCAAGCTGCTCTCAAAAACAAGGAGAAAGTCACAGGTCAACCATGAAGTTTTCATATGCAAAGATCGAATTTACTCACACTTTACTCTTGGAACTTGGCATTTAGCATGCATTTTAGTATTTCTGCAGTTTCACATTTAGTACATAACTGTAAGTGACAGCAGCATATTGAGACAAAACATAGGTTTATAGTTCATGCACCATCATTCTCTCATTGGCATTAAAGAATTGAATCATATTCACTAATTCAGAGCATTCACCACTACATTACATATATACTTAATTCATGGAACATATAAAGCTAGAAGAAATGGTTAGATAAGCAAGAAAAGAACAAGACAGTAGCCATTCAAGCAATGGGACCCAAGCATTTCCATAGCATTGTATCACACTCTTTTCGTCCCATTTTGGCATTTAGCTTCAGATCACATTCTCACATATAGATATGCATTATTACACGATAAACAACATTTTTTCATGGCAACTATCATTGTGCAATAGATTTCGCTCATCATGCATTTGAAATAGGCATTAAAACAAGGGCAAACATTAAACAGCATGCATTTACACTCCAAACTTCACGTTACATTTCATAGCATTTTATTACTCGAATTAATTTAATTCCTAACCTTCTGCATACACAATAGATCATCAAAGCATTCAATTCAGTTTCCCTAATTAGCATTCCAAATTCAGAGTTAAGCATGCAATGTACAAGACATTTCTCCACAGTATTTGCAAATAGAAAGAAAACAATGAAGCAGTGACAGAAGTCAATACCAGAGACCATTGCCCAGGTGGCCTGCCTGCCTTGATTGGTGCCAGAATAATTCTTTCTTCCTGGAATAGCCAAGTAAGCAAACATAAACCTCCTTCAAGAAAATGACACGTGGAAAATGAAAAAGGGGAAAAGCTAGAAAGATCATATCTCAACACAGAGGACAAAACCAGGAGTAAAATAGAATAAAGTAAAATAAAAGGGGGCTAAAAACTAAATAGATCACCTAGAAGGAATTCAGTACGATGTTAGCCCACCAATTGCCAGCTTAACATCTTCTTGCTCATTCTTTCAAGACTCAGAGAAGATAGAACTTACAGAGGACAAAAATGAAAACCCGAAATTCCTCAAATGAAAGGCAAACAAAAATAAAAGGACTATACAAGAAATAGGTCACTAAGAAAGGTGACTCACCCATCAGGTACAATCTCTAGCTCACCAAACCGAGTCATCCTTATCTCCTTCTCCTAACCTTCACTAGAAACATCCAAGCAAGACAGGAGTTTACTGAGAAAGATAAAAATTCAATGAGAACCATTGGATAAGTGAAAGGAAGGAAGATCTCACCTGAAGATTCTAGGGACTTTGCGCCTTTAAATAGGCCTAATTTCCATCTAATTGGGGGGAAAAAAAGCTCTTAAGAGGGAAAACTCTGCCAAATTGCTTAGGAACTAAGGTTCATAATTTGGGGGTTTTGTTTTTGGTAAGAGTTTAGACAAATTAAACCCATAAGAAGCTTTAGAAGGATGAGGGAAATCATATAGTTGGAAACCAGAGAGATTCAACCATATAACAGAGAGATCGATGAGGTTTGAGGTTTTCGGGTGGTTTGAATTCGGGGTAGTTAGATACGTTGGTTGGTGATTCGGAGGCCAAATCTGGAAAGAGGGAGAAGAGGCCAGCCATCGGAGGAAGTTTGGAAACCATTCACGGTGAGAAACCTCTCCGATGCGGCGGAAAGGATTTCCGGTGGCGGTGCTTGAAGTTTCAGACTGAAGAGGTGTTTGAAGAAGAAGACAAAAGCTGAACTTTTATATTTTGTGCACTCCAAATACGGTGCCACTTTTGTTTAAACGGGGAAAAATCAACAATTTCAGGTAAGACATTTCACTTCTGTTCAATTTAGGCCTTGAATTTAATGCATTTAAGCCCTGAATATTGTTAGCGTTTACAATTAAATCCTATATCCCTAGAAATAGAGCAATAAAGTTTCTTTAAGTATAGTTTCCTTTTAATTTAGCCCCTGAATTCGAAAAATTACTTCAATTAAACTTATAATTCAAAGCTTGGTTAACAAATTAAGTAATTTATTTTGCTAATTATGTGAAAACATCAACAAATCTTGAAAAAATATACTTCATTCATGGTCATTGCATTTTAAATTCCCTTAAATGTTGTTCATGCCATGCTCATTTGAGAAAAGCAAATTGACACCGATGATGGAATAATCGGTTGAAATGTAGACAATATTTGTCCATTTCAATCCGAGTTTCCTAGACTTGAGACATCTAAATGGGGGTCTTACCAGTCAAGTGGAAGGTGCCCAAATAGTGTCTCTCGTATAATCACACGGTAAAAAATGTTAAACCGGAATACATGCATCATATGCATCAGTAAACACAGTCAACAAGAACTTAATTCAGTGTAATTAAGTAAACACAGTTAAGGACTTAATTCAGGGCAATTAAATAGAATCAATAAATGGCTTAATTCAGGGTAATTAAGTGAAATCAGCACAGACTTAATTCAGGGTAATTAAATAAAATCAGCACAGGCTTAATTCGGGGTAATTAAGTAAAACCAGCACAGACTTAATTCAGAGTAATTAAGTAAAATCTGCACAAGCTTAAATCAGGGTAATTAAGTAAAACCAGCACAGGCTTGATTCAGGGTAATTAAGTAAATCACAAAGGCTTAGTTCATGGTAATTAAGTAAAATCAACACATACTTAATTCAGGGTAATTAAGTAAAACCAGCACAGACTTGATTCAGGTAATTAAGTAAATCACAAAGGCTTAATTCAGGGTAATTAGGTAAAATCAGCACATACTTGATTCGGGGTAATTATGTAAAATCAGCACAGACTTAATTCAGGATAATTAAGTAAAATCAATGACTTGATTCAAGGAGATTAAGTAAATCAGCAAGGACTTAGTTTCAAAGAAATTAAGTAAAATCCACAAAGGCTTAATCCAAGATGATTAAGCAAGATCAGTCAAAGACTTAATAGTGAAGTAAAGAACTTAATTCGGGGTAATTAAGTAAAGTCAATAAAGAACTTAATTAAGGGCAATTAAGTAGAGTGAATAAAGAACTTAATTCAGGGAAATTAAGTCAAGTGAATAAAGAACTTAATTCAGGGTAATTAAGAGGGATATTAAATAACTTAATCTAAAAAGAGATTGATTAAAACAATAAAAAGGCTTAATTCATGAAAATTGAGTCAATAAAAGAGGGAAATAATCAAGTGGCCTAATTTAAGGGAAATTAAGATAACGGGAATAGTAAAAGGGGCCTAATCCAGATAATTAAGAAAAAAAAAAAAAGCAACAATTTGGTCTAAATAGAGAACTAATTAAGGTCAATTCACTTAAGTTGGACCAAAGATTATAAAATCAGGCATGAAAAGACTAAGGCTTAAAGAAAAGAAGCAACCTATGATAGAAACCCATAGTTAGTCCTGGAATAGTCAGTGCCGTCATTTTGACGGGCGTCGTGGGGGTGCTAATCCTTCCCCACGCGTACCCGACTCCCGGATCATAGACTCTGGTTAAGCAGACTTTATTAGATTTAGTATTACCTTCGCCAAGCTTAGTTTAATATTAGACTTAATAATTAGATATGTGGCTAATCACACCTAGGTAAAAAAGATTAGTGGCGACTCCCGTAGAATTCCAGTAGTTTTCCCCAAAGTCGTGCAGTGGCAGTGTACACCCATTTTTGTCCTGTATCCTTCAATATTAATCAATTTACTTCTTAATTGGCATTAGGGTCACATAGGGGCATTTTGGTCATTTTTACATTCAGGGGCATTTTAGTCATTCTAAGTCTACTATTAATTTAGATTAGCTAAATCATTTTTAGTCATCTAAATTGCATTTGAAAAAGCCAAAAAAATCTTAATGTGCACCTTTGAAATTTTTGTATATTTTTATCATGTAGCATTTACGTAGCTTATCATCTCATCATATCACTTTTAATTTTGCATTTAACATATAATTTTGCTTCTAATATATCATGTTCCCTCAACATAATTCATCACCTCATTTCTTTTTTTTCATTTAAGCATTTGGGTCTATGTTGGGCATTGGGTTTGTTTTTTGGATATTGGGCCTACATTTGGAATGCTAAATTTGGACTTGCATTTGGGCATTAATACTATTTCTTGAAATTTTTAAGGTAAAAGAGTCTACAAATGGAATAGTAACTAATGCACCAAAAAAAATGGAAACTGGAGAAAGTCAAAAAAAGAAAGAGAAGGAAAAGTATTCTCATCTTTAGTCTATACATGCTTTTCATTTACATTCAAAATTGAATATTCAAGTTACAAAAAGATAGAAAATTGCAAAATGGGGCATGAGGATTGCAAATGGTTGCATTCAATTCCTCTTTTCTAGTTCGTTTTCTTTTCTCGGATGTTAGCTGCTGTCTTACAGTTTGCATTCCCAATTGTGCTTGCTGAACCTGCAAGCAAGGAAGAAAAGAAGAGACTTAGTTTAGGAGCTGCCAAAATGACAAAGAAAAATGGAGATCATCCTACACAAATTGAAAACTCTACATTGCTCGCAAGATAGTGGCCTAGACTTGAGTTCTGAAAGAGATGAAACCAATCATTAGAGGACTGCATTTGTGGCGCCAAGTAAAGTGACAGGCAGCATATAAAAGGGCAGCGAATGTCATCCTCCAAGCAAGTAATGCAACAAGTAAGAAAGAGCATTCAAAGATAGGTCCAAGAGCAATTGTAGCAAAATGCGAGGACAAAGTTAAGGGCCAATTCAATGACGAAATGACAATCAAACAAACAGGCAATGTGGTAACTATTGCTCATCATGGAACTGTCATTACTTTACAATTTTGGTCTCATATCCAGATACATAACAGCAAGCAAAGAATTCATTCAAGCCCTACTCCATTGCAATTTAATAGCAAAAAGCATTCAAAACATAATGGCAACAACCCATCAAAGTTCGTAACAACCAGAAAAGAAAACAGAGAAGCATTGGGGTTTAAAGTCCTAAAGAATAGTGGCATATCATACAGAGGACAACAACATTCATTCAAGCACTTTGCATGACATTCCAACATGAGTTTCATCATTACACAATAAACCACATGACATTCATCCTTAGCAGTACGTAGCATTTTAGTCATCATCTCAGTAGGCATCTCATTGAACATAACAAGAACTTTAGAACATGGCATTCTCATTTGCATTCAAACACCACAACATTTTTTTACTTTGATATAGGCCTAGGTTGTGTCATATAGAGTAAATTTAGTAGCATATCTATATAGCATTCATTATCTTTCATCCCATATAGTTGTAACATGCATTATAGTAATTAGAACATGCATTCTACAGTAGCTTAATGGTCTCAGCCCATAGTCAGCATTTTAAATTGGCATACATAGCTAATAATAAACAGGCCATGTCAGCAAAGGTTAACAAAATCAAATGCACAAAATTCAACATACCAGTGGCAAGTGAGTCAATGGTCAGGGTCAAATAACAAAGCAGGGACAATCTCCAGATCATGGAGCAATACGGGATAACAGAGAATCCCAATTTCAAATTCAGTTTCTAACGGTTAGAGAGAGAGACAAAGGCTCACCTAGAAACCCTGACAGCTCAATACCTTTCTTCTCGATCCTTATCTCTTGCCACTTCACCTCCTACACGTGCTTCATCAAAATTAACCTGCAGAAGAGACAAATTATGAGAGGGCCTTTGGGTATTCGACGATGGGGATCATGAATCAAGCATCAGTTCGGTGAAAAAGCTTCTTTGAAAGGCTCGATCGAAAGGTTCAGAGAAGAAGATGAACTAGGGTTTGGCGGTGGTAAAAACAAAAAAAAGAAGAGGAAGAAGAAGAAGCCGAGTCGATAAAAGGGGGGTGTTTGATCCGGAACGACGTCGTTTTAGGTAAGTATATTTACAGTTTGTGCATTTCAAATTCATATTTGCTTCAATTTGGTCCGTGTTACTTTTTTTTGAGATTTATTTTCTTGCTGCTGGTATCAATTTGGGACCTTGTTTTGCTGCTTTAATTAATTTGGGGTTTAAGTCGTTTTTTTTAATAAGTGGGCTTAGATCAAGGAATTGTAGGCTTTGACAATTGTTTCTTTATGAAAAATCTAGGTTTTAAAGTCCATTTAGTTAAGTATTAAAAGGGAGAATCTTGTTAATATTCTTTGACGGGTTAAGTGTTCATCCATGGCAAGAAAGGTTAAATTGTTGAATTAAAGTTTTGATTTTTTTCTTAATTAAAGTAAACTTAAAATTGATTTTTGAACCTTTTTTTAGTTAATTCTGATTTAATGCTTAACCCTTTGAATTAGAATTTGGTTTTTGGATTAAAATTAACTTGAAAATTGATCATTGCATCTTTTTGGGTTAATTTTAATTTGGAAATCAAAGATTTAATTTAAAGGTTTGAGTTTTGAATCAAAATTAATTTGGAGAAATGGATGATAAAATCTTTTTAAGTTAGTTTTAGTTCAAAAAAAATCAAAACTTTGATTTAAAGGTTATTTTTCTTGAATTATAATTAACTTATATTTTATTTTATTGGGATGTAATTTGTGCTTTTCTTTTTGGTCCCTGAATTTCGCTAATGGTTTTCTTGATGTGCAGAAATGTCCCCAGTTAGCCCAATTTGACCCTTAAGCTCACCTTTCTTCTAAGTTATTTGCTTTTTTTTTTAAAATTTGTGGCTTAATTAAGCCATTGGGTTTGTAATAAGTTAGTAATTTAGCATAGAGGTAGAGTAGTGCTTAATTACATGCATATCATGTTTATCTATCATTAATTATAACTGTTTGCATTCCATGCCACCATTATAAATCTCGATCAATAAAGAGGCGTTTTTAATTACGACGGGCAAATCTCGGGTAAAGGTGCAGGAGCACAACCTCTCGAGGTTTTGCCCCGAGATTGATTGATTTTCACGGATATCCCTGGAGGGCCGGGCTAGGTTCATGAAAGCCAATTCAAGTAAACTCCTTTTTATTAATCAATTAATAAACCGGACTTTGCATTCATCATTTCATACATGCTTTAGTTAATATTTAGGTGAAATTTGAAGGAAACGAAAAAATAAAAAAAATTGGAAAAATTAGAAAATCAAAAGATTTTATAAAAGGTGTTTTCAAAAATGATTTTAATTATGTTCCCTTACTCAGTTTTCAAAAAAAAAATGGTAATTCAAGAGTTTTCCAAGGTAAGTATTTTCAAAATTGATTAAAAGCAAACCCTTTTAAATTAAAGGTTCGATTTTGGATTAAAATTAGTTTGGAAATCGATCAGTAAATCCTTTTGGATTAATCTTAATTTGGAAAATCAAGTTTTTGGTTTAAAGATTTGATTATCAGATTAAAATTAATTCAGAAGTAGATAAAAGAATCTTTTTGAGCTAATCTTAATTCGAAAATTCGAACTTTAATTTAAAAGTGAGTTTTTTTTTCTAATAATAAGATTTTTGGCAAGCTAATCAACTAAGTTTTTCTTGAAAAGTTAAAAAATGGAAAAAAAGAGTTTTGACATTGTATTTTCAAAATCTCTTTCCGGTGCGGGAGACTCAACAAGGGAACATACAGTGAAAGAGAGTTAAAAGGAGAATTAATCGACGATCGTTCGATTGTATTCTTCAAAACTCTCGACTTTTAAACTTGTTTTGAAAAGTGATTTTTCTTTTTCTTTTATAACGCTTTCCAATTAATAATCAAGATTAGGATAAAAGCAACCGTTTTTATTTAGACATACTAGATCTTAGCTTAGATTAGAGGTACCGTCATTTGACGGGCATTTAGGGGTGCTGATCCTTCCGCAAATGTAACAGACTCCAAAACCTAGATTTAGGTTGGAAGATCGAACTTTAAGTTTAGTGGGTCCAATGTCGAGCTTTGTATTTAACTAGGATTAGGAGGTTATTAGGTGGCTAATCACACCTTAGAAAAAAAGATTAGTGGCGACTCCTCTTTTTCCAAGTCGTTTCGGCAGGGTTCTCCGGACCCGAACGTTTCGACAGCTTGGCGACTCCACTGGGGACAGTTAGAGAGTCATGCCTCATTAGTCTAATCAAGATCTACGGTTTAATAAAATGGTTGCTTATTTTTCTTTATTTGTTTGTTTTGCATCTTTATCGCTTTCCTTGTATATATCTGTTTCTTCACCCCTATCTTGTGTTGTTTCCCTTGTTTCCTGTTGTGGTTAGTTTCTAGGTCTGACAGGTTTAGTTTTAGGGTAATGGTAAGTCGTTCCTTCACACACTTCACTTTTTGCATTCATGCATAGAATCGCCTCAGACCCGGGTATACCCTAGTTTTGGGAGGTATAATAGCAATCCTTCGTGGGACTCGTTTGTCCCCGTGCAGGTTGTGCGAAAAACCTCCACCCAAGGAAATTCTACTAGCCCAGCAATTGATACTAGTTGGGTTGAATTGGGAACCTTTACCAGGCATATAGTGGAGTGGCTTCTCGCTTAGGTAGAGCCAAACCCGTCAGGATGAGTGTATTAGGTACACATAAGGAACTCCTCTTACCCTTACTTCTTGTTTTCATAAAAAAAAAAGACTGTAAAGCGGGTAATGACTTTATCCGCAGTAGGTGGACTCTCCGCCCCAAGGGCATTTTCGTCCCTTTTAATTTT
Source organism: Corchorus capsularis (assembly GCA_001974805.1). Lineage (NCBI taxonomy): Eukaryota > Viridiplantae > Streptophyta > Magnoliopsida > Malvales > Malvaceae > Corchorus > Corchorus capsularis. The sequence continues at coordinate 21,182 of AWWV01014196.1, forward strand.
TCAGAAAATAAAAAGGTCTGTTATACAAGAATAAAAGGGGCATGACTTTCTTCTTTAATTTCCAGTTATTATTGCTTAATTTCCTTGTGGTTACTAACTCATTTCCTTGTCTTCTTGTTTTCATTTTCCCTTTTTCAGCATTCTGCATTCCCATGCATTTGTAGGATTTGCCAGATTACAATCAGAGTAAAAGATGCTTGATTAAGAACAAGGGACCGCGAAACCTTGCTCGTAATAAAAGAATTTCATTCAACAAAGGAAGACTCGTGTTTCATGAAGTTTAACCCAAGTTGTTACGGGATAGGAAACCTACATTGTACTAAAAACGAAAAATTTTATATTGAATACTTTAATGTATTAAACTTTGTCTTGAGACGCTTAATCAAGTATCTTTCATTCCAATTGTCCTATGGCAAATTAAATTCATGCAAAGCATTGATCATACATTATGCAATAATCATAAGTATTTATGCACGCCAACAAATGAAGGGCTATAATTGGGCACTAGTTTTGGACAATTAAAATCCGGATGTGGGATGTGAAATTCATAAAACTTTGATGGAAGATTCCGGGATGTTTTGTGCGTTTCATTTCTTATGGCAAAAATTGTATTGCATTCATGCTTAACTTGGTATATTTGTCATGCATCATGACATCATTTCCAATAATTGGAGTTTGGAAGGGGGTTTCTAATTCATGGTTCCGTTCTAAAGGTCCCAAGATAGCCCAACATCAGTATTTTACACGGTCAAAAGCTAGAGCAATGGCGGGTCTGCTTAGCGAAGAATTTGAGGAATTGAAGCGAGACAGGGATGAGCTGAAAGAATAGTTGAGACAAGCATTGGAAGCAGTGGCTAGACTAACGACAGCTCGGGAAACCCCCGCAAAAGAAGGAGTGGCTGATGGAAAATCGACTAATGTTGATGGAAAGGTCGAGAACCCTAAAAACAATGGCAAAATGCATGCCGATACAACCAATGACACGCCGTTAGGGTATGTCAATTATCCCACGGCACCCTACTATACTCGAGGGGAGGGTTCGTATGTCCCATATGAGAACCCGGTGCACTATCCCTCAGGAACACTAGCTGTAGGTCAAGAGAAACCATTGGGGGTCATTGGAAGGAAAGAGGACGACTCAGCAGACGAGAACAAGCGCACACTGAGTTTGATTGAGGAAAGGCTTCTTGGGTTAGAAGGCTCGAGTAGCTACTACGGACTCATCATTGCTGCAGAACTGTCCTTGTTGGATGGCCTGGTCATACCTCTAAAATTCAAGACCCCAGAGTTTAAGAAATTTGATGGGAGCAAAAACTACCCAAACAATCATTTGAAGAGCTATACGAGGAAGATGAGACCCTATGCAGAAAATGAAAAGCTGATGATCTACTGCTTTCAGGATAGCTTGACAGGCACAGCCTCTGCATGGTACAACCAGCTCGATAAGCATCGCATTCGTTCCTAGGATGATCTTGCAAAGGCTTTCCTTGACCAATATAAGTACTTAATGGACTTGGCCCCAAATAGAGAATCTCTGAAGGCCATGGAAAGGAAGCCCACAGAGAGCTACACGGAGTTTGTTCAACGTTGGAGGGATATGGCTGCTCAAGTTAGGCCAACGATAGAGGAGTCAGAAATTTCTGGGCTTTTCATTGATACTCAGATATCAATCTTCTATGACAAGTTGTTCAACATGTCAGGTGAACCCTTCGCAAAAATCGTGGTGATAGGACAGAAGTTGGATAATAGTATTAAGTCGGGGAAGATCACGGTTCCAGATGAGACTAGCAAATGATCTGTTAGAAAGAAGAAAGTGGAAGTTAGTAATGTCAACCAAGAGCCTTATACACCTTATTATCCACCTCCAACATACAATTACCCTCAGTATGGCAAGAGCGCAATCAACTACTATCGCCCACCCATGCCGGCCCAACCTTCTTACCATGTTTATGGGTACTATGCACCACCTTAGGCATATCCTTACAATTATCAGCATTCAGGACAGATCAATGCAGTTGGAGGGGCACCATGTCGTCCAAGGCCATCTAATCTTATCCTAGGTTTCTCACAGCCAGCACGGCAAAAAGCTCCAGCTTACTCTCCAAGAAATGCAGATTCCGTAAAGAACCAAGTCCCTATTGACCCAATTCCATACAGTTATACTGATCTTCTACCTCAGCTGCTCCAGCAAAACTTGCTGCAAAGGTTGCCTTATGCTAATCCCATGAAACCTCCACTACCAGTATGGTATGATGTCAAAGCTCATTGTGATTATCACTCTGGTACCGAGGGGCATACGATAGAGAATTGTCCGAGGTTGAAGTATGTTGTACAAGAATTAGTGAGGTCTGGAAAGCTAGGTTTTGGCAATGTGGCACAAGTTGATCATTTGCCAGATAATGGAAAAACCCAAGAGCACATGGTTGGAACTGGGGAGATTGTCAAGCGGAAGATTTCTGAGATAAGTACTCCTCTTAGTACAGTTTTTAAGGTCTTAATGAAGGCAGGAATGGTTGAAATGGGAGAGTTTGGTGACAGGGAGTTGGAAAAGGTATGTCCATATCATAGTATAGTACATGGAGTTGGTGAATGCCCAGAGTTTAGAGAGAAAGTGCAAAGGCTAATGGATGAGTATCAAATTGAATTCTGTGTAGAAGGCCAGTCAGGGGAGCGAGCATGACAGATCAGGAGATAGCTAGTTGGTCCCAAGAGATGTGTCAAAGTATGAATGCCGTTTTACTTCAGCAGTAGGGAGATGTAATAACTTTTATCCTGGCACTTATGCCTAAGAGTGTTGGTGAATAGTTCTATGTTGGGCTTTCTTTTTACATGCATGTTTTCCTTTTATCATGAGTAATGAAATAAAGTGCACTTCAGGAGTTTACATAAGTTTACATAGGTCTTCATTTCCTCTTCATTCATTTATTATTATCATTTGTTGTCTCTTTTGCTTTTATATATATATATATATATATATACATATTTTCTACTGTTCAGGCTGAATGACAATGAATGCAAAGACACTCCGGACGAGTCAGGGTTCAATGATTAAAAAAAATGCTAATGAACCTGACTATGAAGACACTGAGGAACAGGTACTACCTTCAGACCTTTTGAGACAACAACATATTTGTTCCACACGGAATCTGCAGAAACTAATGAGCTTAAACACTAAGGAAGCTTCAAATGTTTTAAATGGTCTGGATTCTTCACTCATAACTCTCCAGCCAAGGGGCAAAGTTATTTTTCAATAAGTTCCCATTCTAAAAAGAAAAAAAGAAAAAACTTAGCCTAAAAAAGAAAGAGGTCATAAAAAAAGGATAAGTGGAAAAAATGAAAAAAAAAAGAAGAAAGAAAGAAAAAGAGAAAAAAGCAACGATGATTTTCAAAAAGAGTCATGGTTTTCAAAAAGGTTTTTAAAAAGAGTCATGGTTTTCAAAAGGTTCTGATAAAAAGGTTTTCAAAAAGAGTCTCGGTTTTCAAAAGGTTTTGATAAAATGGTTTTCCAAAAATGATTTCAAACTCGTTTTCCCGAGGAATACTTCAATGAAGATATCCAATCTTGAAGTGATAAATGGCCTTCTTTTAGATTCCCTTCACTTGCAGAAAAATATCCATTGTTGACCCCCTTTGAGCCTAATTAATTTCTTTTTAATGAACCCTAATCAAGGATCACCCTCCACACTGGGGGGCAAAGGTGAAGAAGGATTAGCTTCGAAAGGGAAGGTTTGTGCTCAATATTGAATGGGGCATCCCGATAGTAATGAGTAGAGTTCACAAAGAGGCATTGAGTCCACTCCATCAAGAAATTCAAATCAAAAGTCGATAAAGATCCAAAAAAAAATGAAAATTGAAAGTGAAGAAAAAAATTTTGAAAAAACAAAGTGAAAGGAAAGGTGAAGTTATAAGATGGAGCAAAGGACAATTGGAATGATAAGATCCTTCACATAAGGAAAAATGATCCTTGATTCAAATACCCTCAAACACATTTTTGAGCCTTTATATCTTTTCTTTGGCAACCTAGAGCCCTAGCCTACATTACGTGTCTAATAAAAGTCCATATTTGATCTAGTTAAGACATTCTAGAAGAGATTTTTCCTCAACAAAAATTATAGTCTTTTTGCAAAATGTTTTGGGTCAAAATATTCAAAAAGTGTTTTCGGGTGAATTTGGGGCTTTCAAGTGCACTGAAAAAAAAAAAGAAAAGAAAAGAAAAGAAAAAAAGAAAGAAAGAAAAAAAAGAAAAATGAATGATGAAGAAAAGAAGCCCTATGGTGAAAACCTGAAAGGCAGTCTAGAGCAAGGATGGGAATTCTAGGAGCTTCCCAAGGCTTTGATAAGGAAACAATAATGAAGGAAAGGAGATAAAGAATGGACCGAAAGAAGATCCGGAAAAGAATGAGATAAATGGATAAGTTCAAATTGATAACCTGCAAAGAACAACTCAGATTGAAAAGTACAACCAGTGGAGAATATATTTCAAGAACATCTCTTAAGGTCGAAAGGGTGAGGGTCTGGTCCGGACTGAGTCAGGAATAGCAAAAATCTTGTTTTTGAGAATCCTTTGGCATGTCAACAAATCGTCGTCAGAGTATTCATTGTCATGAGGCACTACCTTTCTTATATCTATTATTTAAATATATTCTAGATGAAAAACATATGCTTCTTAGTAATAATTGCTTTTGAATACTTGCATTTCATTTCATCACTGATCATAAAGGGCGAACATGCATAGAACTATTCACAAAACATTCAAGAATAGGGATTAGAAGAAGTAAACGGTCATTTGGGGGCAAGAAAACCAAAAGTTAGACAAGATACTTTTCAGAAAGAAAATGGGGCATAAGGCGTGCAAAAAAGGACAAACCAGGGCAAGATTGAAAGAAGAGGAGTTGGGGCAATGCAGATAATTTAACAAGCAATAATTCAGAGAAATAGCAGAAGCTAAGATAAAGGATTTTATGGAACACATTTGGGAACCCTGCGAAGCCATGAACGCCGAATAAAAGAAAATTCATATCATGTACAATTCCTGGCATACATCTTGCATTACCATGCATTGCCATTAGATCATGGTGCATTCTAATTAGCATTAAAACATATTTTCAGAGCAGGTTTTTCCAAAGGAGGATTCCAACAATCAGAATTCATCACCAGAACAAGTTATTCGAAGAAATTTTTAGATGCTCAACTTAACTTTCAGTTAATTGATTTAGGGCAATCATTCTTCAATTTACTTCAATCGACCCAGGGCGGTCTTTCTTCATTTTATCCAGGGCGATCTTTCTTCAATTAATTTCAAATGGTCCAGGGCGATTATTCTTCAGATAAGGATGTTCAATCTTCAATGCGTCTCAGTTGACCCATGATGGTTTTTCTTCAGTTTATGTCGGAATGATCGAGGGTGGTCTTTCTTTGGTTTATTTCGGTTGACTCAGGGCGGCCTTTCTTCAGTTTATGTCAGAATGATCGATTCAGTCGACCCAAGGCGGTATTTCTTCAGTTATTTTCAAGTTTTATTCGAAGTTTATATCAGAATGATCGATTCAGTCGACCCAGGGCGTCTTTCTTCAGTTTGTTTCCAAGTTTATTCCAAGTTTANGTCAGAATGAACGATTCAGTTGACCCAGGGTGGTTTTTCTTCAGTTTATGTCGGAATGTTCGAGGGCGGTCTTTCTTTAGTTTATTTCGGTTGACCCAGGATGGTCTTTCTTCAGTTTATGTCAGAATGATCGATTCAGTCGACCCAGGGTGGTCTTTCTTCAGTTGTTTCAAGTTTATCCAAGTTTATGTCAGAATGATCGATTCACTTGACCAAGGGTGGTTTTTCTTCAGTTTATGTCGGAATGATCGAGGGTGGCCTTTCTTTAGTTTATTTCGGTTGACCTAGGGCGGTCTTTCTTCAGTTTATGTCAGAATGATCGATTCAGTCGACCCAGGGTGGTCTTTCTTCAGTTGTTTGAAGTTTATCGAAGTTTATCCAAGTTTTTGTCAGAATGATCGATTCACTTGACCCAGGTTGGTTTTTCCTTCAATTTATGTCGGAATGATAGAGGGTGGTCTTTCTTTAGTTTATTTCGGTTGACCCAGGGCGGTCTTTCTTAAGTTTATGTCAGAATGATCGATTCAATCGACCCAGGGCGGTCTTTCTTCAGTTGTTTTCAACTGTATTCGAAGTTTATGTCAGAATGATTGATTCAGTCGACCTAGGGCGGTCTTTCTTCAGTTATTTCCAAGTTTATCCAAGTTTCTGTCAGAATGATCGATTCGGTTGAACCAGGGTGGTCTTTCTTCAGTAGTTTCCACGTTTATCCAAGTTTATGTCAGAATGATCGATTCAGTCGACCCAGGGCGGTCTTTCTTCAGTTGCTTTCAAGTTTATTCGAAGTTTATGTTAGAATGATCGATTCAGTCGACCCAGGCCGGTCTTTCTTCAGTTATTTCCAAGTTTATCCAAGTTTGTGTCAGAATGATCGATTCGGTCGACCCAGGGTGGTCTTTCTTCAGTAGTTTCCACGTTTATCCAAGTTTATGTCAGAATGATCGATTCAGTCGACCCAGGGCGGTCTTTCTTCAGTTATTTTCAAGTTTATTCCAAGTTTACGTCAGAATGATCGATTCAGTCGACCTAGGGTGGTCTTTCTTCAGTATTTTCTACGTTTATCCAAGTTTATGTCAGAATGATTGATTCAGTCGACCCAGGGCAGTTTTTCATCAGTTGTTTCCAAGTTGATCCAGGGTGGTCTTCATTAAAGATTCATGTTTAAGTTTAAAATCCTTGATCGAAGTTGTCTATTCAGAATTTGCATCGGATTGTTGTTTTATCAGTGGATTTCAGGATCCTATTCAAGGATCTCTTTGCTTTAAATTTCGTTTTCGGAGGCTGCCCCAAGTTTTTATTTTGGGATTCATTTTCAACTCTTGACTTATTTTATCTGCTTGGTAAAATGGGTGTCTACGTCTTTGCACACTTTCTAACTCTTAGAAAGTATACAAACTACTTTTTTATAAACTTCCCAATTGTTAGAAAGCACACAAAAAGGGGCAGCTGTAGACACCCATTTTTATCCTGTATCCTTCAATATTAATCAATTTACTTCTTAATTGACATTAGGGTCACATAGGGGCATTTTGGTCATTTTTACATTCAGGGGCATTTTAGTCATTCTAAGTCTACTTTTAATTTAGATTAGCTAAATCATTTTTAGTCATCTAAATTGCATTTGAAAAACCCAAAAAAATCTTAATGTGCACCTTTGAAATTTCTGTATATTTTTATCATGTAGCATTCACTACTAGAAAACACGCTTTTCGTAACGACATTTAGCAACGACTAAAAAATGTCGTTGTTAAATGTTGAGTATTGGCAGCGACCTTTAAAAGTCGTTGCCAAATATTGTTTTATCGCAATGAGTTTTAAAAGTCGTTGTCAATCTACATTAGGCAGTACCATACGTAACGACATTTTTGTCGTTGCGAATGCTAACATCATTCGCAATGACAAAAACAAAGTCACTGCTAAAAATCCTACCCTTTTTACAACGACTTCTACTAGTCGTTGTAAATTCATAGTCTTTTCACAACGACTTCTGCTAGTCGTTATTTAATATATTTTACAAATTGGTTTTCGCAGCGACCTTAAAAGTCACTACAAAAAACATGGTTACTTTTGAAACGACAGATTAAGTCGCTGTGAAATCTTAAACTTTTCGCAACAACTTTTGTTAGTCATTGCTTAATATATTTTACAAATTAATTTTCGCAGCGACTTTGAAAGTCGCTACAAAAAACACAATTACTTTTGAAGCCACAAATTAAGTTGCTGTGAAATCTTACTCTTTTCGCAACGACTATTGTTAGTCGTTGTTTAATATATTTTACAAATTGATTTTCGTAGCGACCTTGAAAGTTGCTACAAAAAGTTTTTTTGAAATACCAAAAATGCCCCTAAAATTAATTGATTAAATTTTATATAGTTTTTTTTTCCAAATGACCGTTAAATTTTGAACTTTACATGGTTTTTGTTTCAAATTTTTGTTTGGGGTAATTCAATTGTCTATTAAAAGATAATTTTCATGATCTACAACTTTTATGAAGGAGTTGAAGGTTAAATTGATGTTTAAAATGTCAAAAATATAGATATTCAAATTTACATAGTTTTTGTTTAGATAGTAGTTTAAGTTCATTTTTATATGATTTTTCTTCTAGATGTACAATTGAGATGATTTAAGTACTTATTGATAGACAATTCCATGATTTATGAATTTCATGAACTATTCAAAAGTTGAATATGGCGTTTTAAATGTAAAAAATGCCCATAAAATTAAAATTTTACGATCCCATCTCTATGGTCAAGACAAGATGCAAACCCCTTTTGGATTCACAGATTCATTGAACTTTCACCAGCGGGTTTTTCTAACTTACAAATGGCCTACCGATATGGGCATGTGGAGGCTCGAATTTGGGTGCCTCCCACCATAAGTCCAAGCCGTCACCACTTTGGCCAACGGCCAACCCCATTGACCAAAAGAAAAAGTTTTTTTTTTGTTCCCACCTGGTATCCAATGTTTGCTCTGACTAATTCGGATTCAACTCAGGTCACGTACCTAGGTTTGGTGGATGAGTCTACTTACCAGGGCATTTGCATACGCAATGTCTCAAATCTGAAACTTGCTTAAGCTGGAATGAACCACTTATTACTCGATCCAACCCCGAATATTCAAGTAAAAAGAGTGAACTAAAAAGATTTATGTATAATATTAAATATTAACATATTCAAAAGAAATATTAATGTAGATTATATTATTATTAAAATAGTAGTATTTCATAATAGAATTAAGATTATAATTTGGAATAATATTATGATGTTATATTATGATAATAATACTTTCAAATTTATATATATTGAATAAAAGTTATTATTTTTTTGGTACATAATATACTACTTACACCGTTTGACATTTTTTTTTTTTGAGAAAACACCGTTTGACATTAATCCAAATATTTTCAAGGAAAAGTAGACCATATATTGGGTTTAGCGAAAGAAAGAAAATTTGGCTTTGTGGGAAAAAAAAAAAAAAAGGATTTGGCAGTTGTCACTAAAACCAAACTACACCGTTTCAAGGAAACCTAATAATTTTTTATTTAATTATTTTCTAAGTCTATTATTTTCCCTTCCTTCAGAACTTACAGCCACTTGCTTACAGGATCTCTCGGCACAACCTCGCCCCTTTCTTTCCTCCCCATCATCTAGTACATACTAATCTGCTTCCCCTGGTAAAAAATCTTCCGCACCCTTTCTCCTTTTCATCCCACATCTCTTCTTGTCCATTATACCAGTCGCACACCTAAAACCACAGAAACCTAATCTGCTTCCCCTGATGGTGAAGACCACTCCTTGCCCCTATGCCGCCGCCGACAAACAATCTCCGAAAGGGAAACCGACTACCCCTTAAAGGTTATCTTTGTTTAATTTTTACTCCCATTTTTATTCATATTTTTATGCTGAAATTGCATGGAAATTTTTTTTTATTTAGATTTAAAATGATTTTTCATATCATTCCTTTTATTGCCATTTAATTTAAATATTTCATATAAACAATAAATCAACAATATTTGGGACTCTCGGGAAACCTGAAGTATATATGTCTTAACATTTTTTTTTTCCAGGAAGCGGGTGGCATCAGCCTTTGGGAATTTGTTTTTTCCCTGAAGTAACCTTCTTACTTAGTTAATTAATTAGTCATGTTTAAAACCCAATTCTCATTTGTGGAATAATTTCAGCTTGGAAAATAATGAAAAGTTAATTCGAGGATGTCTCATTTTCTGGGTCTGTTCAATTGATTGGATTGTAGGTTACCTGTTCTGCTTGTCTTTATTTAAGGTTTAATCTAGCTGCCTCATTAGTTAATGTTTGTAGTCCTATGATAAGCTTTTGATCCGTTGGAAGCAAGCAACATTGTCTACCAAAGATTTAAACATGGTTTTAGTTTTTGAGATGACACAGCTTGATTTGTTTACCATTTGCATTTGCTGGTTAATAAGATATCAAACTTGGCATGGCCTGGTTGATCTTACTAAGTTAATTTTGCATTACTTAGGATAAGTGTGTAGTTGATTTTACAAGGGCATCAGTTTACAGGTTGGAGTGTCTTTGTTAGCACGAAAAGACTCTTTGTTGGAGATTCAGTTCTATTTATAAGTATACGATTCATATACTCGCACATTTATATAAAATTCCTTGACATATACCTTTTGTGAACATCAGAAACACTATGGGCATAACATAAAAAAACAGCAAATTTACCAATTAGGCTCTTGTTATAAACTGATTGTATTATTTATCTTGTTCAGTTTTGTTTCATAATCCAAGTTCAATATCATCTTTTGTCTTTATTTTTCTTGTTTCTTGCAGGAGAAAGTACTTCAACGGTTTTGTGAAGGTGAATACTATTAATCTGTAAAGGATTTTCGGAAATCGCTTTGTTTCAAGCACATGTATTACTTCCTCACCTATTTTCCTTGTATATATCAGTATTAGTATTGGTTTATGTATATGTGCATTGTTTTAATGTCTTGAAAATGTAGAATGTTCATTTTTATTTTTAGATTGAAGGAAGGAATTGTATTCTATGACAATAAATGTATTAATTTATTATTAATATAAATTTAATTTTTGGAATCATTTTGTTCTTTTTATAAATATTTTTGTTTCTACATTCCAAAACAATATTAGTTGTTAAAATTAGTAAAGTCGCTGCTAAAAAACAAAACTATTGGAACAATATATAGTTGCGTAAGGGTTTTAGAAACGACATTTAATCATTTTTTAATTTTTTTGACAACTACCTAGAGGTCGTTATGTAAGTATTTTGGAAACGACATTTAATCATTTTTAAAAGTTATTCGTAGCCAATTAAAAGTGGTTGCAAAAATTATTACGCAACCAAACAAATGTTGCTGCGTAAATGATTTCACAACCAAAACAACATCGTTGTGTAAGGGTTTTAGCAACGACGTTTAATCGTTTTTAAATAATTTTAACAACGACCTAGAGGTTGTTACGTATGTGTTTTGGAAACGACATTTAATCATTTTTAAAAATTATCCGTAACCAACTAAAGTCGTTGCAAAAAAATTTTCACAACCAAGTAAGGTTGTTGCCTAAAGGTTTTGGCAATGACTTTAGTCGTTATTAAAACATAAAGGCAACGACATTTTGTCGTTGTGAAAAAACTTTTACAGCGGACACTTAAGTCGTCGCGTTAGATCTTAAGTCGTTGCGTTAGATATTAAACAACGGAACCATACACAATTACCAAAATTCGCTGCTAAAAACCTTTAGCAGCTCAAAAATGGCTTTTCACAACGACATTTGTCATTGCTAAAAGCATGTTTTCTAGTAGTGATTTATGTAGCTTATCATCTCATCATATCACTTTTAATTTTGCATTTAACATATAATTTCGCTTTTAATATATCATGTTCCCTCCACATAATTCATCACCTCATTTCTTTTTTTCATTTAAGCATTTGGGTCTATGTTGGGCATTGGGTTTGTTTTTTGGATATTGGGCCTACATTTGGCATGCTAAATTTGGACTTGCATTTGGCATTAATACTATTTCTTGAAATTTTTAAGGTAAAAGAGTCTACAAATGGAATAGTAACTAATGCACAAAAAAAAAATGGAAACTGGAGAAAGTCAAAAAAAGAAAGAGAAGGAAAAGTATTTTCATCTTTAGTCTATACATGCTTTTCATTTACATTCGAAATTGAATATTCAAGTTACAAAAAGATAGAAAATTGCAAAATGGGGCACGAGGATTGCAAATGGTTGCATTCAATTCCTCTTTTCTAGTTCCTTGTCTTTTCTCGGATGCTAGCTTCTGTCTTACAGTTTGCATTCCCAATTGTGCTTGCTGAACCTGCAAGCAAGGAAGAAAAGAAGATACTTAGTTTAGGAGCTGCCAAAATGACAAAGAAAAATGGAGATCATCCTACACAGATTGAAAACTCTACATTGCTCGCAAGATAGTGGCCTACGCTTGAGTTCTTAAAGAGATGAAACCAATCATTAGAGGACTGCATTTGTGGCGCCAAGTAAAGTGACAGACAGCATATAAAAGGGCAGCGGATGTCATCGTCCAAGCAAGTAATGCAACAAGTAAGAAAGAGCATTCAAAGATAGGTCCAAGAGCAATTGTAGCAAAATGCGAGGACAAAGTAAAGGGCCAATTCAATGAGGAAATGACAATCAAACAAACAGGCAATGTGGTAACTATTGCTCATCATGGAACTGCCATTACTTTACAATTTTGGTCTCATATCCAGATACATAACAGCAAGCAAAGAAGTCATTCAAACCCTACTCCATTGCAATTTAACAGCAAAAAGCATTCAAAACATAATGGCAGCAACCCATCAAAGTTCCCAACAACCAGAAAAGAAAACAAAGAAGCATTGGGGTTTAAAGTCCTAAAGAATAGTGGCATATCATACAGAGGACAGCAACATTCATTCAAGCACTTTGCATGACATTCCAACATGAGTTTCATCATTACACAATAAACCACATGACATTCATCCTTAGCAGTATAACTAATAATAAACAGGCCATGTCAGCAAAGGTTAACAAAATCAAATGCACAAAATTCAACATACCAGTGGCAAGTGAGTCAACGGTCAGGGTCAAATAACAAAGCAGGGACAATCAACAGATCATGGAGCAATACGGGATAATAGAGAATCCCAATTTTAAATTCAGTTTCTAACGGTTAGAGAGAGAGACAAAGGCTCACCTAGAAACCCTGACAGCTCGATACCTTTCTTCTTGATCCTTATCTCTTGCCACTTCACCTCCTACACGTGCTTCATCAAAATTAACCTACAGAAGAGACAAAATTGGTTAGCGAAAATAGAGGGAGAAAAAAAAAAGAGAAAGGGGAGGATAAGAGGGAATCGAGGGATAGCTAACAAAGGGGGAGAGGTACACTGAATTCGGATACACACAAGAAAAGAGGACTCTCTCACTCTTCAATCTCTCTCTCTAACAGACCCAGGCTCATCCTCTCTCTAGGCCATCTCTTCCAGGATGAACTCTCTTCGGTGATGCAATCTCTTACTCTCCCTTTGATGTTCTCTCGTTTTACACTCTCTAGAAACAAGGGGTCTCTCTCTGATATCGAAATGATCATCTTTCCCTTTCATTGAAGAACACTCTTTTCGATTATTCACATTCTTCACTCACAGCCGAAAATCCTAGAGAGAAATCGAATTAAAAAAAGTGGTTTTTTTCCTTCAAGTAAAAAGAGAGGAGAGAAAACGATGGAGGGAAAGGACTTGCCTTGAGGGTGCGAACCCTTTGCCTGAATATTAGCGAAGATCAAACCTTGCTTCCTCATTTTCCTTGAAACCCGAAACCGAGCTTGTTCCTCACTTTCGAAGCTAAAATTGGACCATGTTCTTCAAATTATGAGAGGGCCTTTGGGTATTCGACGATGGGGATCATGAATCAAGCATCAGTTCGGTGAAAAAGCTTCTTTGAAAGGCTCGATCGAAAGGTTCAGAGAAGAAGATGAACTAGGGTTTGGCGGTGGGAAAAAAAAAAAAAGAAGAGGAAGAAGAAGAAGCCGAGTCGATAAAAGGGGGGTGTTTGATCCGGAACGACGTCGTTTTAGGTAAGTATATTTACAGTTTGTGCATTTCAAATTCATATTTGCTTCAATTTGGTCCGTGTTACTTTTTTTTGAGATTTATTTTCTTGCTGCTGGTATCAATTTGGGACCTTGTTTTGCTGCTTTAATTAATTTGGGGTTTAAGTCGTTTTTTTTAATAAGTGGGCTTAGATCAAGGAATTGTAGGCTTTGACAATTGTTTCTTTATGAAAAATCTAGGTTTTAAAGTCCATTTAGTTAAGTATTAAAAGGGAGAATCTTGTTAATATTCTTTGACGGGTTAAGTGTTCATCCATGGCAAGAAAGGTTAAATTGTTGAATTAAAGTTTTGATTTTTTTCTTAATTAAAGTAAACTTAAAAATTGACTTTTGAACCTTTTTTTAGTTAATTCTGATTTAAAGCTTAACCCTTTGAATTAAAATTTGGTTTTTGGATTAAAATTAACTTGAAAATTGATCTTTGCATCTTTTTGGGTTAATTTTAATTTGGAAATCAAAGATTTAATTTAAAGGTTTGAGTTTTGAATCAAAATTAATTTGGAGAAATGGATGATAAAATCTTTTTAAGTTAGTTTTAGTTCAAAAAAATCAAAACTTTGATTTAAAGGTTATTTTTCTTGAATTATAATTAACTTATATTTTATTTTATTGGATGTAATTTGTGCTTTTCTTTTTGGTCCCTGAATTTCGCTAATGGTTTTCTTGATGTGCAGAAATGTCCCCAGTCAGCCCAATTTGACCCTTAAGCTCACCTTTCTTCTAAGTTATTTGCTTTTTTAAATTTGTGGCTTAATTAAGCCATTGGGTTTGTAATAAGTTAGTAATTTAGCATAGAGGTAGAGTAGTGCTTAATTACATGCATATCATGTTTATCTATCATTAATTATAACTGTTTGCATTCCATGCCACCATTATAAATATCGATCAATAAAGAGGTGTTTTTAATTACGACAGGTAAATCTCGGGTAAAGGTGCAGGAGCACAACCTCTCGAGGTTTTGCCCCAAGATTGATTGATTTTCACGAATATCCCTGGAGGCCCGTGCTAGGTTCGTGAATTCCAATTCAAGTAAACTCCTTTTTATTAATCAATTAATAAACCGGACTTTGCATTCATCATTTCATACATGCATTTGTTAATATTTAGGTGAAATTTGAAGGAAACGAAAAAATAAAAAAAGGGAAAAAATAGAAAATCAAAAGATGTAATAAAAGGTGTTTTTAAAAATGGTTTTAATTATGTTCCCTTACTCAGTTTTCAAAAAAAAAATGGAAATTCAAGAGTTTTCCAAGGTAAGCATTTTCAAAATTGATTAAAAAGTAAACCCTTTTAAATTAAAGGTTCGATTTTGGATTAAAATTAGTTTGGAAATCGATCAGTAAATCCTTTTGGATTAATCTTAATTTGGAAAATCAAGTTTTTGGTTTAAAGATTTGATTATCAGATTAAAATTAATTCAGAAGTAGATAATCGAATCTTTTTGAACTAATCTTAATTCGAAAATTAGAACTTTAATTGAAAAGTGAGTTTTCTTTCTAATAATAAGATTTTTGGCAAGCTAATCAACTAAGTTTTTCTTGAAAAATTAAAAAAATGGAAAAAAAAAAAGAGTTTTGACATTGCATTTTGAAAATCTCTTCCCGGTGCGGGAGACTCAACAAGGGAACAAACAGTGAAAGAGAGTTAAAAGGAGAATTAATCGACGGTCGTTCGATTGTATTCTTCAAAACTCTCAACATTTAAACTTGTTTTGAAAAATGATTTTTCTTTTTCTTTTATAACGCTTTCTATTAATAATCAAGATTAGGGTAAAAGCAACCATTTTTATTTAGACCTACTAGATCTTAGCTTAGATTAGACGTACCGTCATTTGACGGGCCTTTGGGGGTGCTGATCCTTCCGCAAATGTAACAGACTCCCGAACCTAGATTTAGGTTGGATGACCGGACTTTAAGTTTAGTGGGTCCAATGTCGAGTTTTGGATTTAACTAGGATTAGGAGGTTATTAGGTGGCTAATCACACCTTAGAAAAAAAGATTAGTGGCGACTCCTCTTTTTCCAAGTCGTTTCGGCAGGGTTCCCCGGACCCGAACGTTTCGACAGGTAGGGTCCGGACCCCGCGCCCGCACGTTGCGACACGTGGAGAGTTCAAGACGGAATTTTTATGTTTAGTCTCCATAAAAAAATAATTTTTTCCTTGAATTATTTATGAAATGACCCTTATACTTTTATGTTTTATGCTATTTAATCCTCAACAAATTCTGGGTTGGACGCTTTAACGCTTCGGCTTTAATTCTTTTACTTTTTGTTCTATTTGTCCGATCAATGTGATTCAAGTGTCTATTGAAAGATAATTTAATGAGTTGCAACTTTTATTAAGGACTCAAAAGTCAATTTCGAGGTTTCAGTTCTCAAAAATGTTTCTGAAATTTTGTGGTCTCGCTTGGCGGTCTATCTAATTTTGATTCACGATCACTATTTATAGCATAGACCTAAGCATAAAAAACACCAACTAAATATTTTGCATATATCATTTCTATACTTCCGATGTCCATAGCAAATACAACAGCTACAAGCTACGCAAATCAACTATCATTACAACTAATACCTATATGGTGTTTCCTCCCTTCACAACCCCGGCACATAGCACAGGTCTTGGGACTAGTATATATATATATATATATATATAATCTATAACAATAACAATATAATACAACAATATATAATAAGAGAAGTGTCAATTACCTTTTTATCCAACCGTATCTTGCATCACATTGATTTGGTTACTATTTGCACGGTTTTTTTGTTATTTGTGAAAACAACTAAGGGCATTTCTAGAACTCTGTAAATAATTGGTCGGCCCCATTTTCCACCAACAAATATTTTCTTGGATTATTTATCAATTGACTCTCATACTTCTCTACTTTTATTTTTTATATAATAAGAGAAGTGTCAATTACCTTTTTATCCAACAGTATCTTGCACAACATTGGTTTGGCTACTATTTGTACGGTTTTTTTTGTTATTTGAGAAAACAATTAAGGGCATTTCCGAAACTCTGCAATTAATTTACCCTTGGTGGGTCCCATTCTCCACCAACAAAGATTTTCTTACTTGGATTATTTATCAAATGACTCTCATACTTTTTTTACTTTATACTACTTAGGGGGCCATTTGGTTCTCGCCTATGGGATATACCCACGTTTTTTACGTGGCCGATATCCCATGGCAATATTACAAACCCACCATGTTGGGACCAAGTTGGGATACCCGCACTTGTTCGGAGGAAAAATTCTTTTATTTAGTAATCTGATGGATATATTCATCAATTTACTACAATGCCCCCAACATTTTTTACTCATAATTTTGTTAGGAAATCACATCATATTCTATAAAAAATAGAATATTAAGTTGATTAATATGGTCTTTTAAAATTATTTTAATATTAAGATATGGAATAACTTATACCCTATTAAGTTAAAATCAACTTAATTTTAAATCATATTAATTTATTTTAATATAAGTTATTTTAAAATCAACTTAATTTTACATATTGATTTAACGCTTCACGTTTATTTTTTTTTTCTATTTGTCCAATTAAGATAATTCAAGTGTCTATTGAAATGTAATTTCATAGTCTACAACTTTCATTAAAGATTCAAAAGCCAATTTTTATGTTTCAATTCACAAAAATGCTTCTAAAATTTGGTGGTTTCGATTGCCAGTGTATGTAATATCATGCAATTTTCGATCCACATGTCCGATTAAAGTTATTCAAGTGTTGATTTAAAGGATATTGCATGATCTACGACTTCATGAAGGGGCCCGAAAGCTCAATTTTATCTACGAGTTTCATGAAGGGCTCAAAAGATAATCTTTATGTTTTAGGATCTCCATCAATAAACATTTTCTTATTTGGATTATTTTTCAAATGATCCTCATTTTTTTTCTACTTTATACTACTATCGCAACGTGCGGGTCCGGGGTCCGAACCCTACCACTGAACGGCTGAATGAAAACTACTAAGCCTGGCCTAAAGGAGTCAACACTAATTTTTTTTGCCTAGGTGTGATTAGCCACCTACTGATTATTAGACCTAATGGACCATGTGCTTGACGACGGACACACTAAGTCTAATACTACGGTCTACGATTCAGAATCTAGGTTCGAGAATCGGTTACGAGTGGGGAAGGATTAGCACCCCCACAATGCCCGTCAACAAGACGGTACTGAAAATCTAACACTAATCTTGAAAATTTCTAAATTGGTTGCTTTTAATCTTAAATGCTTAATTTCGACTTTTTTTTTTGTATTTTCTTAAGTCTTAAAACCTTTTATTCTCTTGAAAGTTAAAACATGACGAGATTGACCCTTCGACCAAAAGGGTAATCTTGGAAATGAAAAATACTAAACTTAAGTGCCAAAAGACAATGCTGAGCTTTTTACCGAAAGGGTATTCTTGGAAATGAAAATACTAAACTCAAATGCAGAAGACAATACTGACCCTTTGACCGAAAGGGTACTCTTGGAAATGGAAATGAAAGACTTGACTTAAATGCAAAAGATAATACTGACCCTTTGACCAAAAGGGTATTCTTGGAAAGGAATATACTAAGCTCAAATGCAAAAGATAATACTGACCCTTTGACCGAAAGGGTATTCTTGGAAAAGAAAATACTAAACTCAAATACAAAAGACAATACCAACCCTTTGACCGAAAGGGTATTCTTGGAAATGAAAGACTAGACTTAAATGCAATAACCTGATGAAACTGACCCTTCGACCGGAAGGGTATTTTTGGAAAGTAAAACTTAACCTGAATGCAAAAAGACGAAACTGACCCTTCGACCGAAAGGGTATTTTTGGAAATTAAAATCAA
The DNA here is from genome assembly GCA_001974805.1 of Corchorus capsularis. Taxonomy (NCBI): domain Eukaryota; kingdom Viridiplantae; phylum Streptophyta; class Magnoliopsida; order Malvales; family Malvaceae; genus Corchorus; species Corchorus capsularis. The sequence goes on from AWWV01014196.1 coordinate 39,737, forward strand.
ACTTTACTTTTTGATTTTTATCTTTTTCAATTTTTATGAATTTTTCTCAATGATTCTTTCCTTAATTTGTCCAATTAAGCCCATCCCCAATTACTGATTTACCCTTAACTCTGAATTTAGTGGGTTCGCCTAAAATGATGCAAATGATGCGTGGATCGTCCAATTGTTAAGAGAAATGAACATTTAACTGGGGCCACTCCATAAACCCACTGATCCGGTCTCTAGGGTGGTTTATAGAACAGTCCCGACCTAGGAAATCCCTTGTTATTCCATTTTCGGAATAAACGTTCAATTCCTTGTTATTAAACTCAAATGACATTTGATAATGCAATATGATTAATCATGAAGTGAACGAGTGCTCAACCGGAACCACTCCATAAAGAACGACTTGGCATTCCGGCGCGATTTATGAAGCGCTCTAGACCTAGAGAGTCCCTTTCTGGGAAGTCTCATCTTCGGGTATAAACACGAGTTCACTGAATAGTTATAAACAGATAATTGATGATGCATGATGCAAATGATTTTCCTAATTAATTATGAAAATTACTAATTAATTATAGAGATAATTCAATTTCTAAATATTTTTTAGCTAATTAAATTACTAAATCTATAAATTACTTTATCCCAAATTTCTAAACTAAAGCCAAATTTTTAAGTTACCAATTACTAATTACTAATTATTAAAAGCCAATTTAATTTCTAATTACCAAGTTATTTTAATTCTAATTTCCAATTACAAACTTTATTAACAAATTGAATTAAAACTAACCCAACAATATAAATAGGCCCAATAGCAAACCAAAACCATAAAACAAAAGAAATAGAGTCAGGCCCAAATGTAAATAAAGAGAGGTCCAAGTAATGATACCAAAATCTGAATAGGGCCTTATGAATGGCGGGTCGGGTTGTAAAGCGGACTGAGTCGAGTCTTGTACGGATAAGTATAAAAGGTCGCTTTTTTTTTTTTTCTTCTTCTTCCTACCTCAACCCGATCAAACCATAGCTTCCCCTTTCTTTGCCTTTTCCCACCAAGAATCCACCAAAAACTAACCTAACAACACTACTGATCGGTTGTTGATCAATCGCAAGATAAATCCCCACAAACCTTTAACTAATAGTTAGGGCAAGTAGGGGTCGAATCCCACAGAGAAGGTGGAAACAAATTAAAGCCAAATTATAATAAAGAAAGTCTTACCAAAGGGGATTTTTATGGGTTTTTCAAAATAGCTAAACTAGATTAAGAAACAATTATGTAAAACTAAGCTAATGACTAAGAAAAAAATTTAAGAAAAACAATTAATTAAAAGTATACTTCTTTTCCTCTAGGTAATTATTTTGATCAAATAAATTATGGATCACAGACACAAAGCATGAATTTGATTAGATTGCAATCAATTAAGCATCATAAATTATTCCAAATCGATATATAGCCTAAGACGTAGATATCAATTTTCATTGGAACAAAGTAATCCTCTTAATCTCTTAAACAACTCTATTTGAATAAATGGTCTAGGGCGAGGACTCCTACTTTTACTTTCCCTAACATGCTACTAGTCAATCCCTCTCCGTCCGGTCCAGGGATCAACTCTTTTATTCCATCACAGAATAAAGCATTAAGATTATTATATGCCTGCATGCTTAATTAAATTAAAACCAAACTCACCTACACCTATTCCCGTTTGGCCTATAGGTTTCAATAAGGTTTGATATCCCATTGAACTAGGACTCCTAAGCTCAATTGTTACTTTGAATCAATGATTCTAACTATAGCATTCATACTCATCAAGATAAGTTGTACACCAAATCTATCAAAACATGAACACATAAGATGAAGTATAGGGATAAGAAACATATTCAAGCAGAAAAATCAAATTATTAAGGACAAAAGTCTCACCATAGATTTATTAATCAAAAATACCTAGGAAAAAGAAGTATAAATGTTTAACCTCTCATGGATTGGAGTTTCCAATCCATGAGAGATTGAAAACTTACAAAACAAAGAGGAAAATAGAAGAAGGAGAGGAGGTGGCGGCTGCCACCTCTCAAGCCGCAAAACCTAAAGAAAATTATGTGTCTCCTCCTTGCTAGGGTTCTAGGAAAAGATGGGTATTTATAGGGGATGCCTAGGGTTGATTTTAGAGCTTTAGATGACTGAAATAAACCCTAGGGACGTGCTGGGCTTCTCTCCAAGTTTTAAAGCTGATCCAAATAGGATTTATGGGCTCAAATTGGTCAATCCCGCAAGACAGGCCCATGACAGTTTTTGTCCGTCAACTTCAGGGGCATTTTCGTCCAGACAAACGTCCGAACTGGGCTTCGACCGAACACGAAAGTTGTACCTCTTTGAGTTAGCTTCCAATGCTTACTCATATGCCTCAAACGGAGCTCTGGATCAAAAGTTATGGTTGTTTTACAGAAATGTCGCCAAATCTGGAAAGTATTGAAGAAGCTTGAAGAGGAAGTGACATGAGTTGTTGAACTTGAGCGTGCGGACAAAGGCCCCGACTCCTCCTAGGCGCCCACATGGCTGCCTTGAGCACCCATGTGGTTTGCCTGAAGAGCCACTTGGGTAGTGTCCCGACTCTACCTGGGTGCCCACATAGTTTGTCTGAGGACCCATGTGATTGGCCTGATCACCCAGGTAGGCTGTGTCATGACTCGGCACTTGGACATGTCTTCTTGCCTTGAACTCGTCTTTGCTCCTTTCCCTTGAAAACTCTAAGAAATCAACTTTATGACTTTGCGTAGACACCCGTTTTTGGCCTTATATCCTTCGATCTAGATCATTTATTTCTTAATTTTACATTAGGGGAATTTAATTTTAATCATTTTCTTAATTGATAATTCATTTCAGCATTTTAGTGAGATAGTTAATTAGTAAGTCATTTTCTAATTAGTATTTCATCATCATTTGCATCTTTGCTAGCATTTAGTTCAAAGTTCAAGAAAAAGCCCAAAAATTATTTACCCTTTGTTAGTTTGTTTAGTCCATATTAAATTTCATTTTTGCATTTTGTAAATGTGTTTTGGCATTTGCATCTTAGAATTCATGTTAGTCTATGATCGTGTCGTCAGCAATCATAAAATAATCCCCATAAAATCCTAACTAAGTAGATAGGGCAAGTAGGGGTCGAATCCCATAGAGAAGGGTAGTAAACTTTATCCCAAGAGTAAATCTTTTCTAGAGATTACTTTTAAAACAGAAAACAGGGGATTAAACAGATTAATTAAAAAGAAAGCAATTAAACTAAAAACAAAACAAAGTAAATTAAATCTAGATCTGTAGCAAATTAAGAAAGCAGACAATAATTAAAAGGTATACTTCTTCTCCAGTGGTAGAAACCAATCAAATTAACTATGGATCCTTGATTTAAAAGATGAATTTAATATTTTATTGTCGATGACAATTGGTCTAGGGAAACCCTAACATGTATATTAGATAAAAGGTCTCTTTTCCAACTTAATTTATCCCTTTTATTCCTTCAGCAATCTATTACCTTTTTAGGGCTTAAAGATTACTTAAGAACAAAGCATCAAGAACAATTTTCACACATGCATAACAAGTATAACCAAACCCATAGTTTTT